>KQ999064.1:0-20520 GCA_001598015.1 Dorcoceras hygrometricum
ATGTAGAGTTGGGTAGGGGAAGAAGAAGACGCAGACGCAGACCTAATAAATGTGGAACATCACATCATTTGTATTACTGAATGTTGTATTAATGTTAATGTACAATACATTTACTACATTTGTTAAATTGACATCTTAAAAAAGTACAATGAGTGAAATTCTGAAACAAGTTACACTGAAAATATATATCAATGAAAGATCTTATGAAACATAATGAAATTACGTCACATGAAGGTCATAACTTAACAAACATCACAAAATAATGTTAGAAAACGAATTCATATTGCATTAATTATGTTGTACAAAGACAAATTAACTGCAGCCACTGTTCTTCATATTTTTATATATCTGGTCGTCGTTGATGCTCTCTAATTACCGCACTATCCATTTCGTTTTGCAATCGAGTTGTTCTATCCCTGCCCGATCTTCTTCTTTCACGTTGTAACGCCTAGAAATCCTGATTACGTGAGAGTGAGTGCATGACTAGGGGGAAAGATAGTTTTTAGAAAATTATGTGTCATTTTATATTATTAAATGATAATTTAATGTTTAAGATGTTCATGACATATTATTAGCCTGATCGAGTGCCGGACGCGTGGACGAGACTGGGGACGACCGAGGTGTAAGTTTATTTGAATTTTTAAGCCTCAGATTTTCAAGAGCAAATATTTAATTATTTTAAGCGTTATTTACGAAAAGTAAGCTTTTTATGTATATTTATCGAGGTGAACCCGTTTTTCGCCTATACGGACTATTTTAATGGAATTTGCTACATTTTAAAAATTATAGAATTTTATATTACGAAAATTAGAAGTCTAAAGTTTAATTTTGAGTTTTAATTAGCATTTTTAGTTAGTGGGGGTTATTGAGAGGAAAACTATTTTATTTTCCTAATTAAAATTTTTCGAGGGGTCTTTTGGAACACCATTCATTTCTATCAACAGCCAATTTTTGAAATCCTCCTCCTCCTCTCATACCTCATGCCGCCACCCCCCTGGCTCGAGCTCCATCAAATTCTTGAGTGAATTCAAGGTTTGATCGTCCCAATCTCGTGTCCTCCGCTCCGGTAACGTGTATTCTGCGCATTCCTTCAAATAAGGCACGCTCGATTCTCCCTTTTTCTCACCATTTAAATCATATTACACTACTTTTATGTGATGTTGCATGATTTGTATGCGTAATGACATGATATATTTGTTGGATCTGTTTCTACAGATCAATCTAAGTTTTGATTAACACAAGACCTGCATATATTTGACTAACGGCTTTTGTGTGATGTGCAGTGCACTGATTAAGGATATTCCAAAGTGGTCCAGCATGGGGACACCCAACCTAGCCTGGTTGAAGATATCTTTGCTGGAACAGTGAGGGGACGCTCGAGCTGGTACATCCGAAGAGTTTCTGGATGCAGGGAACATAACGCTGGTTCACGAGCTTGGCGCTAGAGCGAGTCCAGAGCAGCAGTTGAAGTGCAGTGATCAAGTGCAGTGTTCAAGCGTAGATCAAGTGCAGCATTCAAGTGCAGATCAAGTGCAGTCCACAAGTGAGGTGACCAAGAGCAGAGCAGAGTACAAGCGCGGTGATCAAGTGCAGATTTGATCACAAGCAGAGTACGAAGAACTCAGTTGAACGACCAGACCAGAGACCAGCTAGGAGGTCAACTGAGACATACGAGCTGTTCCAGGTGAGAGGCTGGACGAGCTCGAGGTAACCCCCAATACTGGAGCAGAGGAATAATCTGTACGCAAGGGGTACCCGATCAGTCTCCAGAAAGCTAATCTGGTATGGAAAGATGCGAGCTGGTTAAAGCACATTGTAACAGCTCTGTATTGATCCAGAAGAACTCTGATGCAGACCAGCTTGAACAGCTCAAATAAAGAGTGCCCAGATATAGGGACAGATTAAAACCAAGCTGGTTAAGGACAAACCAGCTTGGCAGTAGCTGTCGACAAAGAGCAGCTCAAGCGCAGATGACAAGAGCAAATTAGAAGAGTTGCTCAAGAGAGGTTGCAGAGAAGAAGACAGATTTGAACAGCTCGATAAAGCAACCAGCTCGAAGGAAAGACCAGCTCAGAGCAAACCAGAACTGAGATAAGCTGGCAAGCTGGTTGAGGTCAAACCAGCTCAGATAGCATGACAGATGCTATCAAATCTCTGAAGCGATTTGAATACAAGACTATACGAAAAATGCTGTTCAGTATTCAAATCGACTTTCTTGTATTGTCTTCTCAAAGTATAGTTCTCACGTGCTTAAAGTGAAGAAAAGCCTGCGACGTATTTAAAGACAAAGGACGTAAAGTATAAAAGTGTCAGAAGACTTTTCAATGATTACAACTTTGCGTCCAAAAGAAGAATATCCACATCAGGCTATAATATCAAGAGCATAAGCGCAAGCCAAGATTAGAGAGAGCCAAAAAAGGAGAGAGTGTTGTGAAAGTGCAGGACGAAAGATAACAAGAATACACAACACAAAGCAGTGCTGGTCGCAAGTTTGCATACTAAGTTGCAGCTGGTATGCAAGCTAGTTCAATGCTTAGATTTGAGCTAATGCACTAATGGAAAGCTTCAATGAACAATCAAGTCGACAGCACAAGATCTGGGAAGACATTGACAAACCAGCTCGAATGGGAGAACTTCCTAGTGTGTGAGATTTTATATTCGAGAGATTGAGCGTTCACTGCAAATCTCACACACAATTCACTCATATACTTGATAGATGAGCGAAACAGAAAATAGAGTGAATCAAAACAAAGACTCTCCATTGTATTCTTTGGACAGAGACATTAAACAAGTCTAGTTGTCTTTCACACTGAGACGTTAAAGAAGTGTTTGTAGCCTTTCTCACTGAGGCAGTAAATAAGTGAAGTTAGAGACACAGCTTGCGATCTGGTGTGCAGTGGTTGCTAGGAGTTCTTGAGGTTGCTGGTCATAGGAGTGCGCTACTTTCCTTCCCGATTGCGAAAGAAGCGGAGACGTAGGAGATTCAGCTCCGAACTTCCATAAAAAAATTGCAGTGTATTTCTTTAAAGCGTTATGTATTTACATTCACGTATTTAATATTTGTTAACCATGCGTAAAACTGTTTAAATAGCTTTTGATTATAAGAGTTCATTTTGAGTTGTTTCCGCATGATTTTAATCCATAACTCAATCTGTATCTCAGTAAATTATATTCAAGAACACTGAGCTATTGCAGCTCAAGATTTATTGAACAAGATTGGTTGTGTTAAACCATCTCGCAGAGCTGCTGGTAATCTAGACCAGCTCGCAGATATTTAGTCCAGCCTCACGCTGATCTGGTTCATAGTTGCGTGCCATTTCAACTCCTACTTTTAAAATGCACATAACTTACGGGTTTGGTGTCTAGGCTGTGTGAGAGCATACGAGAGATGTGGCAGAGCTCACGGACACCCCCTATAAATCGATCCTAACACTATTGTTCTTGTTTGTGATCCATGCATTGATCACGATTTTTTACCACGATTATGATTTATTTCTTGATGAGCTTCGGTCATGGGCAGTTCATAGGGCTGGGTTTCGGTCCAAGGGTGGCCTAGTGGTGGTCCGAGGATGAGTGGAGGTGGCTCGACCAAGGCCGACGTGATTCGGCATCCATCGAGCCGTTCACGGGTGCCACATTTGCGTGCATCATCAGGATCATGCAGCCCACGGTTCAAGCCGTGGCTCAGCCTAGAGTGACGGCCGGACCTGTGGGTGGTCCTGCCAGCGGGGTTCGCCCAAGGGCGGCCAGAACAGGGCAGCCGCAAGGCTTGGAGTCGCGTGTGTGTAAGGCGGCGGCTAGGGTTTGGTGTGTGTTTCGGCCGGTTCAGCTGGATCGGTTAGGGCGGTCCGGCCGAACCGGGTCAGGTCAGTTGGGGTCGGGTCAAATTATTTTAAGTCGGATCCGGGTTATTTTATTTCTGAATCGGGTATGTTTATTTTAAAGTTATAATGGGCCGAATATTTTAAGTCAACTTTTAAAGTCTAAAACCCTTTTTATTTATGGGCCTAATAATATTTGTATCAAATTTTAAAGTCTGTTTTAGTTAAGGGGACTATTATTTTTATCAAATTTTAATGTCTAATTTTAAGTTGAAGGATCGAGTACTTTTATAAATTTTGAAATTTAATTTTGAGTTTATGGGTCAAGTTCGCATTTTGGGTTAAGTCACCGTTTAAGACCAGGTCTAGGCTTTTGGGCTTAGAATTAGTGGGTCAGTCACTTGAACCAATCCTTGATCAGGGGAGAAAATATAGAAGCCCGTAAATATATATTTATTAAATATGTAGTAAATTATGTATATGAATATGCATTTGTTTAAAGAAAAATTAAATATATATTGATGGGCTAAACCTTTTAAGCTGCATATTTTATGACGTACACACATCATGAAAGTTTTACAAAATGTTAAGGCATGGAAGAAAAGAAAATAATTTGAGGGATTGAAGTGGTTTGTGGCAAGTAATGATGAGTGGAGTCGGGATTCCGGGCCCAATGAACCTCTGTTGTTATAATGACCTTATGGATCCATGTGTTCACGACATGGTGAAGTGGCAGCATAGAGGTGTTGGGGATCCCAAAAAAGGTCGGGTGAACCGCATCGCCGCGTACGTTGGTTTTTATGATTGATCAATCGTTAATGTATAATGGCCCACACATCATGGATACAACTCGCACTATTTTTATGTTATGTTCATGCTTCATTATGTATGATAACGACTATGCACTGTTACGACTAATTTTTGAGCCATGATTTACGATCATTCATGCATGCGTGTTTTTAAGTTATTTTACGATAATTATGTGCTTGCATACGGTTTTATTATATGTAATTCGTTATTATCAGATAGAGCATGATGGGCCTTTAGGCTCACTAGATTTGAATGGTGCAGGTGATCCTTTCTTTGATTTTGTAACGACTGACCACTTCAGATGCTTTTATCTTATTAGACATTTTCAGATACAACATGTTTACTTTGATTTTTAAACTCGAGCGGAGGATTTATTCTTTTTGAGATATTTATTATATGCCTTTACATGTCAGGCCTCGTGCACAATACAGAGTTAAACCACGCAAAACAATAGCGGAAGCAAACAAAAGTGGATTAAAATTTTCGCTTTGGCCTGACAATTAAAACATATAATTTAAAATACAACCATACTTAAAATATCCCAGTTTTAACAACAAAATTCAGTACAACAGTACAGCATTATGACACATATCAAGTACCAAACAACATCTACTACGAAGCACAGGACAACCCCCGGCTATCAGTACTGATACACAATATGCTATACGCTATCTGGGACACTCTAACCACCTCTTGGGGCACCTCCAGCTGGATCTACTCCACGACCAGCAGAGAAATCATGGTAACCTGAAAACATATACAGAAAAACAAACAACCAAGCCCAAGAGGGACAGGGGTCAAACCCCATTACGGAGAGCAACTGAAAACAGCAGTTAAATGGCAACAGATAAAATGCAAGTGCTATGCATGAGAGCAAGGCTACAACCGAAACGCGGGGAGCCAAAGGATCTCAAGGAAATGCTCAACAGCAACAAAGGATCAACTGAACAACAGTACATCAGTGGCCACGGGGTGTGTGAGTATATGGGAGCTACCCACTCGTCTCAACACACGGTACCATATGCACAACATGACTCAACCCGCTGTTGCCCAACTCATGAGATGTGGGAGCTACCCACTCCGCTCATAGTGGCTAACAGATCCCAGCAGGGAGATGAGGTACGGGAGTTACCCGCTCAGCCTCAACAGCATCCTGGTATGCACAGATCAATACAACAAGGCACAAAAGGTACGGCTACAACAGATCTTAGCTCAATATGATAAATGCGTGTATGAAACAGATAAAATGTCCAACACAGAACATATGCAACGAAGCAAAGTATACACAGCAGCAAGCATAATCACCCATGCTCAATCCAAAGCTGTAAAACAGGCTCACATCCGTACCTCAAATCTCTGTGCAACAATTACTACAACTGGGTCCGAGCAACACAGATCTGTCACCTGCTAAGCCAATACAAGCAACTACTCAAGGACCGAAACATAGAAACGCAACAGCTGGGAGCTACAGACTCAACCAGCGCTATTCTACCCTATCTAACTCAACAGAGAGCTCTAAACAGCACAAGATAGGGTCTGAACACATACCCCAACAAGCTAGGAGCGAAATCCGACGCTTATGCTAACAGACTATAGAAGGGAGATGTCTTCGCACACCTCACCAGCTTCAAGCAAACGTTCAAGAGCAACGTCAAACGAGGCGTCCTAGTAAGAGGAGTCCAGCACTACCACTCTTGCTCTAATTCGGAGCTATCTACCGTCGGAAATCGGAGAAGATAAGGTTCGGTGAACAGTGGCTAGGGTATCGCGACAGAATTTGCTATTGGGAAATATTCTAAGTGTCGGGAAGCAATAATAGAGAACAAAGCCAAGCTCCCTATATAAATCTTGCTGCTGACAGAAACTAGGAACAGATCCACCGACAACTTAAGCTATCACAGCTGATATACCCGCTCGCAAACAGATATCGCAATAGATCTCACTCTATGCCAAAACAGCCATCACTTAAACCAAACGATGTCGTAGAGAGTTACTGTCGCAACTGGACACGTCACCCGCTACTCACTGCTAAAAAACTACCAACATCTGATCTCTCGCACAGCTGAAGACAAACGTCGCTCACTGCTGAGTCTTCTACGCTAATCCAAACGCTGTCGTTCCAACTAATCTAAACGACGACGTTTAGCTACTCACTGCTGAAACACGCTAGCTCACTCTCTAGTGCTCAGTGACAATAGATCTCGCTACGACTGCTGAACACAACCACTCAGCGACAACTGCTGACGTCACACGTCGCTCACTGCTGAGTCTTCTACGCTAATCCAAACGCTGTCGTTCCAACTAATCTAAACGACGACGTTTAGCTACTCACTGCTGAAACACGCTAGCTCACTCTCTAGTGCTCAGTGACAATAGATCTCGCTACGACTGCTGAACACAACCACTCAGCGACAACTGCTGACGTCACCACTGCTGAACGCTAACATTCAGCGATGACCCACGCTAACTCCTGATCGCTGAATTCAGTTCCTCTACTCTCCAGAATTGTTCTAAGGACTAAAAAAACCCGGTAGCTTCTTCAAGCACAACAACGCAAAGCTGATATCAATAAAACTGATTAATTAACTCAATTATTCTCATCAGATTTTTGGGTCTCACATCTCTCCCCCACTAAAACAGTGTTTCGTCCTCGAAATCAAACAGCTCAAGATCAAGAGTTCAAGATAACTGGGGAATAGAACTTAAGAAAACATCTACCAAGAAATAATAAAGAACCAACTACTGGAATCTGAGGCAACGCTCATTCAAACAGATGCGGCCACTCACGCTGCATCTTCTCTTCCAGTTCCCAAGTAGCTTCCTCTCTCCATGTTTGCTCCACTGAACCATCACCAAAGGAATGGTCTTATTTCTCAGCTGTTTCTCTTTTCTATCCAAGATCTGCAAGGGATATTCAACATAGCTTAAAGTCCGATCTAACTCTACCTCGTCAGTTCTCAACACATGCGAAGGATCTGGCTCATACTTCCTCAAAATCGAAACATGAAACACATCATGTAAGGAAGACAAATTTGGTGGCAACAGCAGACGATAAGCCAAAGGACCAATCCTCTCTAAGATCTCATAAGGAACAACATAACGAGGAGCTAACTTTCCCTTGAGACCAAATCTCATTACACTGTGGAAAGGAGAAATCTTAAGGAAAACTAGATCACCAACCTCAAACTCTAAAGGCCTACGCCTCTTATTCGCATAACCAGCTTCACGATCTTGTGCAGCTTTCATTCTCTGGAGAATCAAATCACCTGATCTCTCATCTGCTGCACAAATTCTGGAGAAGACAGCTACTTCTGCCCCACTTCTTCACAACATACTGGCGATCTACACTTTCTGCCATACAAAGCTTCAAATGGTGCCATCCCAATTGTGACCTGATAGCTGTTATATTCGCATAACCAGCTTCACGATCTTGTGCAGCTTTCATTCTCTGGAGAATCAAATCACCTGATCTCTCATCTGCTGCACAAATTCTGGAGAAGACAGCTACTTCTGCCCCACTTCTTCACAACATACTGGCGATCTACACTTTCTGCCATACAAAGCTTCAAATGGTGCCATCCCAATTGTGACCTGATAGCTGTTATTGTAGGAAAACTCAACCAAAGATAACGAGTCTTGCCAGCTACCACTAAATTCCATCACAACAACTCTTAACATATCCTCTAAAATCTGGATAGTTCTCTCTGATTGGCCATCTATCTGGGGGTGATACGCTGTACTCATAGCCAATCTAGTACCTAAAGCTGTTTGCAGACTCTTCCGAAACCTGAAAGTAAATCGAGGATCACGATATGAAACAATCTAAAATGGCACACCATGCAAACACACCACAAAATATATGTACAGCTTCTCCATCTTCTTCAATGAATAGGTCATGTTGTAGGTAATGAAGTGCGTAGACTTCGACAATCTGTCAACTATCACCCAAACTGCATCACAACCTCCGCTGGAACGAGGCAAATGCGTGACAAAATCCATAGCTATGTGCTCCCAATTCCATTGAGGCACCTCTCGGCTTTGCAACAAACCACCAGGTCTCATCCTCTCTGCCTTGACTTGCTGACAATTCAGACATCGGGCAACAAAATCAGCAACATCACTCTTCAAACCTGCCCACCAGTAATGCTGCTTCGAGGCATGATACATCTTCCTTGCACCAGGATGGACACCGTATCTACTACAATGCGCTTCTCGCAAGATCTCTTCCTTAAAATCAATCAGATTTGGCACAACTAGCCTGCCACGAACCTCAAACAACCATCAGAAGAAATAGAATAGTCCTCCAACTGTCCAGCTCTCACCTTCAGCTTCAACTCATGGATGGATGGATCAGTCCTCTGAGCTGCCCTAATGCTAGCAACAATCTGTGGCTCAACTTGAACAGAAGACACCACCACATGATCCTCAGCCGGGTAATCGTCAACCAGTAGTGCTTAGATGCTCATGGACCTTCGAAATCTGCATCTAAGCCAGCATCGCTACTTGAGCCTTTCTGCTCAATGCATCAGCAACTACATTCATCTTCCCAGGCTGATATTTGATCTCACAATCAAAATCCTTTAGCAGCTCCATCCATCTACACTGTCACGCCCCGAGATCGAGACTCATGACATCAGAAATATTAAACAATTATAAATTTGTAAAATATTAAGCCATCATAACATAGCTCCAACCAGTCTATTAATAATCAAAATATAATTGTTTTTTTTCATCTGAAAATCGGAGTCTGAATAACAGAGTACGGAAGCAAAAATAAATAATTTACATTAATATCGGAGAAAATGCGGAAGCGAAAATAAATACATCAACAGAGACTGAATCTTCACCATCCCCAGAATAGCTCTTGTTCTTATTCTTCTACCTGCTCTTCGTTCTTATCTGGGTGGAGAAGTAAGGGGTGAGTGTTTGGGGAAACACTCAGCAAGTGGGGGATACCATTCGAGCATAACAAATATTCATATACATATACTGAGATAACAGATCTCAGCACAGAGTATAACCGAGCATAACAGGCGTAACAGAGCTTAACAGAGAATAAAAGAGCTTAACAGAAGTTAACAGAACTTAACAGAAGCATGGCAGATAGCACTGATAATTACTTCGTGTCTATGGTTTACTGATCAGTCCCTAATTTTTACTCCTCTAAGGGGTCGAGGCCACGTGGTTACATCAATTAACCCAGAGTGCGGAATATTCCGTAGACCCATATTACGACAGTAAAATCAGTGCAAAACAGAGCTTGAACAAAACATAAATCTGAATTGAAACAGTGCTCGAACAGTAGGTTCTAAACTGAATTTTTAACAAGAATAATACATAATATATCAATCGAATATATTTACTTAGAAAAAGCCCACTTACTAAAATCTGAAGTCTGAAACTGGTAAAAAGTGCGAAATATGAAATCTGGGCGGTTCCAAAAGCGCAAGAATTAATCAGCCCTTTGCCAAAAATCTAATGCACGAAGTCTGATAAATTGCGTACGGCGCTGGGTCACGACTTGCATAGGATTTCAACTATCGTTTCTGCAGAACTTCGGCGTGAGGAATTGCTGCTTTTCTTATTGAGGATTTTGAATTGGTGTGTGGTTTCTGCAATCACAATCGGGTATTTATAGGTGGCGAGGAGGGGGACTCAAAGGTCTGCCATTTAAGAGCCCTTAAATTCCTGGTTTCCCGTTCATTACATCGATTGTTACACGCGTAGGATTTAAACCATGGAATTAAGAGTTTTAATTGGCCATTAATCCTCTCAATTTGGCCGTTACAACGTGAAGTCTGACTTGTACTCGTGAGAAATCCTGGGGATTCGCGGGTGAAGTATTTTTTGTAGAAATCTGAATTTTTGTGGGGGCATCTGAATTGAATACGCTAGCGCACGCTCAAATCTGAACTCGCGTTGTGAAGTATGAATTTGCGTAGTGAAGTCTGAATGTCGTGAAGTCTGATTCTGCGTCGTCACTGATCAGATCTCTCGCTGAGGCAAAAGCCTCTCGCTAAGTCTGAATAAAAAGTATCGCACAAACAGATTCCACAACCGCCGAACAATAGTGCTAAACAGCGCTCAACACCCTAAACGACGTCGCACAGAACCCACTCGAGAAATCTGGACGCGATGCTAATCGCTAGAGAAATATGAAGATCAGCGCTACAACGGATCTCACGCAACAGCGACCCCGCGCTACAGAAGAGTTGACTCACGTTGACATCTGCCAAGACATCGGATCCCATCGATACGACGTCGCATCCTTCCCGCGCCACGACTATAGATCTATCGTTCGTGCATCAGCAAACGACGTCGTATTTTACTTCCTCAAATGACGTCGCTTTGTCTCACCAACGTTCATCGCCGCTCCAACAGATCTCTCTTCACGCACCCGCGCGCCAACGCAAATAGATCTCTCCCCGAGAGATCTGTTTTGACAGACCCGATTTTTTTTTTCCTGGGTTTTCACATCCCTCCCTCCTTAAAAGAAGTTTCGTCCTCAAAACTTTGGTTATCTTGATTATCAAAAAGGTAGGGATATTGGCTGCACATATTTTCTTCCACCTCCCATGTGGCTTCTCTCTCGATGTGGTTGGACCACTGGACCATGACATAAGGGATCGTTCTTCGTCTGAGTACTTGGTCTTTTTTGTCAACGATGCGAATCGGGACTTCTTCATAGTTCAGTCCTTGGGTCAGGTTTCCTTCCACAAGGAGTGGTCCTTCGTCAAGAAAGTGGCTAGAATCCGAGATGTACCTTCTCATCTGTGAGACATGGAAGACATTGTGGATTCTTGACATACTGGGTGGTAAGGCCAGTCTGTAGGAAAGTGTTCCCACTCTTTCCAATATTTCGAATGGTCTGACATACGAGGGATTTAGCTTTCCGGCCTTATCGAATCGGACTATCCCTTTCGTTGGCTAAACCTTGAGATACACTTTTTCACCCACCTCGAAGGCCAAGGGTCTTCTCTTTAAATCTGCCCAGCTTTTCTGTCGATCCTGGGCTGCCTTCAATCTTTCCTTTATAATGGCTACCTTTTTCATTGTCTCTTGGACAAGTTCAGGTCCTGAGATAGCCTTTTCTCCAACTTCGTCCCAATACAGCGGCGATCGAAATTTCCGTCCATAGAGGGCTTCAAATGGTGCCATCCGTATGCTGCTGTGGTAACTATTGTTGTATGCAAACTCTATTAGGGGTAGATGTTCGCTCCAATTACTACCGAAGTCTAATGTGCAGGTCCGCAGCATGTCTTCTAGGGTCTGGATGGTTATCTCAGTTTGACCATCTGTCTGCGGATGATAAGCAGTACTGAGAGTAATCTTACTTCCCATAGCTTCTTGGAAGCTCTTCCAGAAACGAGATACGAATCTTGGATCCCTATCCGACAGAATGCTGGTTGGAACTCCATGCAATATGACGATGTTGTCCATGTACAATGTAGCTAGCTTATCCAAGACGTAGTTCATTCGGACAGGCAGAAAGTGCGCGGATTTTGTTAATCTATCCACGATCACCCATATTCCATCGTGTCCTAGTTTTGTCTTCGGTAGACCGACTACAAAATCCATGGATATGTTTTCCCACTTCCATTCTGGAATTTCCATTGGTTGTAACAATCCTCCAGGACTTTGATGTTACGCCTTGACTTGTTGGCATACGTGGCATCTAGCAACAAAATCAGCAACATCTCTTTTTATCCCATTCCACCAGAAGTGTTCTTTCAAATCTCTGTACATCTTTATACTTCCCTGGTGGATTGAGAATTTAGACTTATGTGCTTCAGACATCACTTCCTGATGGAGGTTATCGACGTCGGGTGCACATAGTCGTCCGTTCATCCAAAGGATCTCATCTTGGTATGTTCGGAAAATAGGCACCTCCCTTTCCTTGATCTGTTCTTTCAGCCTCATCAAGCTGGGGTCTTGATCTTGCTTTAGCTTGACCAATTCTCTAAGGCATGGTTGGGCTGAGATTGATGATAGTATCACCTTGTTCATATTCTTCCGACTTAGCGCATCGGCCACCTTATTTTCCTTTCCTGGGTGCTAGTTGATCGTTAAGTCGTAGTCCTTTAACAGCTCGAGCCATCTCCTTTGTCTCAAATCCTTCTGAGTGAATATGTACTTGAGACTTTGATGGTCGATGAATACTTCGCACTTTGCCCCGTAGAGATAGTGTCGCCAAATCTTTAGAGCAAAAATTACTGCATCTAGCTCTAGATCATGGGTTGGGTAGTTCATGAGTCTTCAGTTTCCTTGATGCATAAGCAATTACTCTGCCATCTTGCATGAGCACACACCCTAGTATTTCTTTAGACGCATCACTGTAGACAGTAAAGCTTTTGTCCCCTACAGGTAGCGTCAGAACAAGGGCAGATGCAAGCTTCATCTTCAAAGTCTCGAAGCTTGTCTCACACTCTTCGTTCCAGTTAAACTTGGAGTTCTTCTGGGTGAGTCTAGTGAGTGGTAAGGCTATTGAGGAGAAGCCTTCTATGAACTTTCGATAATAGCCGGCCAATCCTAAGAAGCTTCTAACTTCTGTCACCGTCTTAGGTGCAGGCCAGTCCATGATGGCTTCTACTGTCATAGGATCCACTGATACACCTGCTTCGGAGATTATATGGCCTAGGATGCCACACTCTTCAGCCAGAATTCGCACTTCTTGAATTTGGCGTACAGTTGTTTCTCTCGCAGGGTTTGGAGAGTAATTCGGAGATGTTCCTTGTGGTCTTCTTCACTTGATGAATACACGAGTATATCGTCTATGAATACTACCACAAATTTGTCGAGGAACGGCTTGAACACGTGATTCATGAGGTCCATGAAGGCCGCTGGTGCATTAGTTAGACCAAATGACATTACTGTGAATTTGTAATGACCATACCTTGTCCTAAATGCAGTTTTAGGAACATCCTCAGCCTTGATCTTTAGCTGGTGATATCCTGACCTCAAATCCAACTTGGAGAAAGTTGTAGCTCCCTTGAGTTGATCGAAGAGGTCGTCAATTCTTGGAAGTGGATACATATTCTTGATTGTGATCTTGTTCAACTCTCTATAGTCGATACACAATCTCATGGTTCCATCCTTCTTTTTGACGAATAAAACTGGAGCTCCCCAAGGTGACACACTGGGTCTGATCTGCTTTTTGTCCAGCAGCAGTTTTAGGAACATCCTCAGCCTTGATCTTTAGCTGGTGATATCCTGACCTCAAATCCAACTTGGAGAAAGTTGTAGCTCCCTTGAGTTGATCGAAGAGGTCGTCAATTCTTGGAAGTGGATACATATTCTTGATTGTGATCTTGTTCAACTCTCTATAGTCGATACACAATCTCATGGTTCCATCCTTCTTTTTGACGAATAAAACTGGAGCTCCCCAAGGTGACACACTGGGTCTGATCTGCTTTTTGTCCAGCAGTTCTTGTATTTGGTCCTTGAGCTCCTTGAGTTTAGCAGGTGCCATCCGGTATGGTGCCTTCGAGATTGGGGCCGACACTGGCATTAGGTTGATTTCGAACTCAATTTCCCTTTCAGGCACTTTTCCAGGTAAGTCATCTGGAAACAAATCTACGAACTCTTGCACCACTGGATGTCTTCTATCTTGAGCTCGTCTCCTTCTTTTACTTCATGGATCATAGCCAAGAAAACTTCTGCTCCTGTCTTCATGGCTGTCCATGATTGGGCCGCAGAAAGTAGGGACTTTTGCTCCTTGTTCTTACCATGATATATCAACTCTTCTTTATCGAGTGTTTGGAGCTTCACGCTCTTACCTCGGCAATCTACTAATGCATGGTGCTTAGATAGCCAATCCATCCCTAAGATGGCATCAAACTCGACCATGTTGAGTTGTATCAGGTTTGCGGAGAATGAACGGTCGCTTATAGACATCTCGCAGTCCCGGTGGATCTTATGTGTTTCAATGGTAGCGTTGGTAGGAGTTGCTACTTTATAGGGTTCACATAGAATTTCAGGTTCTAGCCCTAAATTCTTAGAAAATCTCCTAGATACGAATGAATGGGTAGCACCACAATCAAACAACACATAAGAAGGCATCTTGTTGATAAGAATGGTACCTGCCACCACGTCGTTGGCATCTTCCGCTTCCTCCTGTGTCATTGTGAACACACGAGCATTGGGTTTATCCTCCCTGCGATTTGGCTTGTTCGGAGCCGTACTACTCGATCCAGCCTTTGGACCTTGGTTCTCCGGAAAATCCTCAATTCGATGGCCCAGATTTCCACACTTGAAGCATGCACCGCTCTGCTTGCGACAATCTCCACTATGACGTTGGCCGCAGGAGGAGCAAGTTGGCAACGTCTGGTTACCCGGGGTAGGTGCTGAGCCATGGTTGTTAAGGTTCGGCCACTTGTTCTTAGGCCCACCATGTGAAGTCTGAGCATTGAAGGGGTGTTTGTTCTTGTTGTCAGCTTCCCGCCTCTTTATGTCAGTTTCTACTTAGATTGCAGCTCCCATCAAGTCTTCAAGGCTCGTGGCTTGGTAGACTGCGAGGGCTGACTGGATACGGCTATTCAGACCCTTCTTGTATCAGTGCATCTTTAGAGTATTATCCGCCATGATCGTTGGGACATAGGTGCCCAATGAATTGAACTTGGAGGTATACTCTACTACCGACATATCTGCATTCTGAGTGAAGGTCTCAAACTCGCTGAGCCGTTGCATTCTGACTTCCACGGGAAAGTATTGTTTCAAGAATGCTTCCCGAAACCTTTGTCACGTGATTTGTCCATTTTCAGCCATGGTTGGCTCGACTGTTTACCACCATTTCCTAGCTTTTCCGTCCAGAAGTGGTGTTACCACATCTACCTTGACAGTGTCCGGGATTTCCAGTAGTCGAAGTTGTGTTTCGACATTCTTCATCCATATCTCGGCAACTTCGGAGTCATGGCTCCCATTGAAGGTGGGGGCTTTGTTCTTGCGGATGGACTCATAGTAGAACTTCGTCCCACGAGGTGGATGGGGAGGAGGGGAGGAGCTTGGTTGTTGTTGTTGGGATTAACCAACCCTTGCAGAGTCGTGGCAACTATGGTAGAAATTGCCATCAGGTCTTCTCTACTAAGACCACCTCCCGAATTGGAGTTGGAGTGTCCTTCACCTCCATTGTTTCTATCACTTCTACAGTCTCCTGTCATATTATGCCATAGGAAAGCTTTACTAAGAATGAAGGCGTATAAATGTGAAAGGTCGAGAATAAGATATCATGAAGGGCTAAGCAATTTATTTGAATAGAAAGATAAATTGAATACAAAGTTATTTCCTATTCATCATCTATCTCTCCTTCGCCCAAAGGAATCTCCTCAATCTCTTCCTCTTCCGGTTGTTCTTCCGGTTCTTCCTCCCATTCATCATCGAATGGAGCAGGGGCACCGTTAGCTTCTTGCAGACCTTGGATTGTTTGGAGTAAACCATCTTTCTCCTCTACCAAGGCCTCGATGATGAGGTGTTGTGCTTGCATCGAATCTTCAGCTTCTTGGATTCGAGCCTGAAACTTTTTATGGCACACCACATGTTTTCCTTACCCTTTTGCTTCTTTGCCTTCATCATTTCAATCTTCTTATACATGCTAATGCCTATTTCCGTAAGTCCGGCGATGACCTTGTGTGAGGCTTCTAATGCTATTTGGGTATCCTCGTGTTCTTTCTTCATGGTGGCTAACCCTCGTCTCTCGGTCGCTAGTTGGGCTCTAAGGCGTCTAATTGTGCGGTTTTGATTGTCAAGGGCAATCTGTTTCATACGGAGGGCAGCAGCAGCACGAGTACGAGGAGCAGAGGGGGCCATTTCCTAAAATCGAGAATATTTCCAAAATAATAAGGTCGTGAGGTTATTTCATAAACTGAAAGTACTAACCATAAGGATTACAGAACAGTTGACGGAACTGAAATCAAAGTCCTGTACAGAAAGTTATTGCATTTTCAAGTATTTCCAAAAATGGCAAAAATGTGTTTTCGGAGGGGTAGCACTGGTCTTTCGCCAAAATCTGAAAATTCGTCCTGGACCTTGAAAATTTTGGATTTGGTCTCCCAGCTGGATTATGAACCTGGTGAGCTCTGATACCACTAAAATGTCACGGCCCGAGACCGAGACTCATGACATCGGCAATATTAAACAATTATAAAATTGTAAAATATTAAGCCATCATAGCATAGCTCCAACCAGTCTATTAATAATGAAATATAATCGTTTTTTTCATTTGAAAATCGAAGTCTGAATAACAGAGTGCGGAAGCGAAAATAAATAATTTACATTAATATCGGAGAGAATGCGGAAGCGAAAATAAATACATCAACAGAGACTGAATCTTCACCATCCCCAGAACAGCTCTTGTTCTTGTTCTTCTACCTGCTCTTCGTTCTTATCTGGGTGGAGAAGTAAGGGGTGAGTGTTTGGGGAAACACTCAGCAAGTGGGGGATACCATTCGAGCATAACAAATATTCATATACATATACTGAGATAACAGATCTCAGCACAGAGTATAACCGAGCATAACAGAGCGTAACAGAGCTTAACAGAGCATAACAGAGCTTAACAGAGTATAACAGAGCTTAACATAACTTAACAGAACTTAACAGAAGCATGACAGATAGCACTGATAATTACTTCGTGTCTATGGTTTACTGATCAGTCCCTAATTTTTACTCCTCTAAGGGGTCGAGGCCATGTGGTTACATCAATTAACCCAGAGTGCGGAATATTCCGTAGACCCATATTACGACAATAAATCAGTGCAAAAAAGATCTTGAACAAAACATAAATCTGAATTGAAACAGTGCTCGAACAGTAGGTTCAAAACTGAATTTTTAACAAGAATAATACATAATATATCAATCGAATATATTTACTTAGCCAAAGCCCACTTACTAAAATCAGAAGTCTGAAACTGGTAAAAAGTGCAAAATCTGAAATCTGGGCGGTTCCAAAAGCGCAGGAATTAATCAGCCCTTTGCCAAAAATCTAATGCACGAAGTCTGATAAATTGCGTACGACGCTGGGTCACGACTTGCGTAGGATTTCAACTATCGTTTCTGCAGAACTTCGGCGTGAGGAATTTCTGCTTTTATTACTGAGGATTTTGAATTGGTGTGTGGTTTCTGCAATCACAATCGGGTATTTATAGGTGGCGAGGAGGGGGACTCAAAGGTCTGCCATTTAAGAGCCCTTAAATTACTGGTTTCCCGTTCATTACATAGACTGTTACACTCGTAGGATTTAAACCATGGAATTAAGAGTTTTCGTTGGCCATTAATCCTCTCAATTTGGCCGTTACAGCGTGAAGTCTGACTTGTACGCGTGAGAAAGCCTGGGGATTCGTGGGTGAAGTCTTCCTTGCAGAAATCTGAATTTTTGTGGGGGCATCTGAATTGAATACGCTAGCGCACGCTCAAATCTGAACTCGCGCTGTGAAGTCTGAATTTGCGTAGTGAAGTCTGAATTTCATGAAGTCTGATTCTGCATCGTCACTGATCAGATCTCTCGCTGAGGCAAAAGCCTCTCGCTAAGTCTGAATAAAAAGCATCGCACAAACAGATTCCACAACCGCCGAACAATAGCGCTAAACAGTGCTCAACACCATAAACGACGTCGCACATAACCCACTCGAGAAATCTGGACGCTACGCTGATCGCTAGAGAAATCTGAAGATCAGCGCTACAACGGATCTCACGCAACAGCGATCGCGCGCTACAGAAGAGTTGACTCACGTTGACATCTGCCAAGACATCGGATCCCATCGATACGGCGTCGCATCCTTCCCGCGCCATGCCTATCAGATCTTTCGCTCGCGCATCAGCAAACGACGTCGTATTTTACTTCCTCAAACGACGTCGATTTTGTCTCACCAGCGTTCATCGCCGCTCCAACAGATCTCTCTTCACGCACCCGCGCGCCAACGCAAACAGATCTCTCCCCGAGAGATCTGTTTTGACAGACCCGATATTTTTTTTTTCCTGGATTTTCACATACGCTGTCTCATATTCAAATTTGACTGAGAAAATAGATACTGAAGACTCTTGTGGTCGGAGTACACCACAAACTGCTCACCATACAGGTAGTGACGTAAAATCTTCAAAGCAAACACCACTGCTGCTAACTCCAAATAATGAACTGGGTAACGAGTCTCATGCCGTTTCAACTGCCGAGAGGCATACGTAATGACTCGACCATTCTGACACAACCCAATCCATTCAAGGAAGCATCTGCACAAACAACAAAACCTCATGTACCACACGGCAGAGCTAACACAGGCGCAATAGTTAGCTTCTCCTTGAGCAACAGAAAATTATTCTTGCAGTGCTCAGTCCATACAAACCTCTTGTCCTTCTGAGTCAACTGCGTCATTGGCTTAGCTATACTAGAAAATCCCTATATAAACCGCCGATAGTAGCCAGCCAAACCCAAGAAACTATGAATCTCAGCAACACTCTTGGGACGCTCCTAGTTAATCTGCCTCAACCTTACTGGGATCCACAGAAATACCATCGACAGAAATCACATGACCCAGAAACACAACTCGGTCTAACCAAAACTCGCACTTGGAGAACTTGGCATACAACTGCGAGTCTCGAAGCTTCTGAAGAACCGACTTCAAATGCTCTTTGTGCTGCAACGGAGTCTTAGAGTACACCAAAATATCATAGATGAAAACAATTACAAACTGATCGATGAACTCTCTAAAGACTCTATTCATCAAGTCCATGAAAACTACGGGAGCATTCGTCAAACCGAAAGGCATAACTAAAAACTCATAATTCCCATACCTCGTACGAAATGCAGTCTTCTCAACATCCTGCTCACGGATGCGCAACTGATGATACTCAGAACACAGATAGATCTTTGAAAACCCAACCGAACCCTGAAGCTGATCAAACAAATCATCGATCCTAGGCAAAGGGTACTTATTCTTCACTGTTGCCTTATTCAACTGCCTAAAGTCGATACACATCCTCATCGACCCATCCTTCTTCTTAACAAACATGATAGGCGCTCCCCACGGAGACATGCTAGGCCTAATAAATCCCTTCTCCAGCAAATCACTAAGCTGAACCTTAAGCTCCCTCAACTCAGCAGACGCTAAACGACACGGAGCTCTAGAAATCGGCACCGTACCAAGTACCAAATCAATGATGAAATCTATCTCCCGCCTCGGAGGAAAACCAGGAATCTCCTCAGGAAACACATCCGGGAAATGACGAACCACGAGAACCCTACTAAGCTCTACGCTCGAAGAAGAAGATGCATCTAAGGCATAGATCATAAAACCAGCATTCTCTAGCGACAACAGGCTAAACATCTTCATCACAGAGACTAAAGGAATCTTCAACTGGGAATCTTGGCCGTAGAAATTCCATTTCTCGCCAGACTGGGGCCTAAATCGCACAATGATATGGTAAAAATCCACAGTGGCCGTATGCTATACAACACGTCCATTCCCACGATACAATCGAAATCCCACATCACTAGCCTGATCAGGTTGGCTAACAACACACTCTCGCCAAACCTAAGAACGCCACTCAACAAAATGTTAGAGTAGATGCCCAACTAGCCAACTTGTGGCGTGTGGGTTTATAGACTCTTGTATATGACAATCTTTATATATGATATTCGCATTTATTTATATGGCGTTCTTTACTTTCATTATGTGTGTAATGATTTACAATTGCGTTGAGTAAAGACCTAGAGTGCACTAAAGCGTATGTTAGATGTGATAGTGGGTATGACGGCTATCATGAAACACATCTAATAGTCGCTGTGTATTCTGAACATGTTCCTAGTCGATTGGGCCGTCAAAATGAGGATAAGGCCGCCCGAGTTCGAGACTAGTATCTGCGATGCGAAGTACCACGTTTCATTGGTAGGGAACATTGTGAT
>KQ999066.1:32516-49957 GCA_001598015.1 Dorcoceras hygrometricum
GGTCCTTTCAATCCATATATCCCGATCAGATCAACGACCATTGGTAAATCGAGAGTCGCTAGAGATCCGATAGCTATGCATACATCTTGGAGATCGAATAGTGACATCGCGAGTGTAACTGGGTAAACACATTTACCTAAAACACTTCTAGTACTCTGGCCAGAGATTTATACACTATTATCCCCTCAGATAGCATAGGATATCCACGCATGTCTGCGAGCGATGAATCCTCGACAACGATGCATCGACTCCTACATGCATCGGGGTCTCACCCAATCCCGACGCCTGGTGACCCCAAATGAGTCGGAAAACGGGTCAAAGTGAGACGCCTATCATGTAGAGTCTCAATGACGTTTCGAGTCGTGAGGACTAATCAGTACAACCAAGACCTCGGACTTATCCACTCGACAAATGGTAACCACTTGGAAAGTCCGAACCAGGGAAGTTCGATAGATCACCAGGTCACTATCTATCTGTATGCTCAGAACATCACAATGTTCCCTACCAATGAAACATGGTACTTCGCATCGCAGATACTAGTCTCGAACTCGGGCGGCCTTATCCTCATTTTGACGGCCCAATCGACTAGGAACACGTTCAGAATACACAGCGACTATTAGATGTGTTTCATGATAGCCGTCATACCCACTATCAAATCTAACATACGCTTTAGTGCATTCTAGGTCTTTACTCAACGCAATTGTAAATCATTACACACATAATGAAAGTAAAGAATGCCATATAAGAAAATGCGAATATCATATATAAAGATTGTTTGTACAAGAGTCTATAAAACCCGACACGCCACAAGTTGGCTAGTTGGGCATCTACTCTAACAATCTCCCACTTGCCCTAAAGCCAACTACTCATCAGACGCAGTCCCATTGTCAGATTCCCCAGCAGACGCAAGCGAACGCCTTGACGATGGATCAGGCCGAGGAGACGCCGGGCATGGTGATTAGAGGTACATGCTCTATTTATGATTATCCTGCGAGAGTCTTGTTTGACACTGGTGCATCACACTCTTTTATATCTGAGATGTTTGTGTTTGAGCGTGGGTTGAGTTTGTTGGGGATCCGGATCCGCCCCCCGGCTACGCAGCGGAAGAACAAGAAACAGGTGCCAGGAGGCGATCAATACGAAAAACAGACAATTCAATAATCGTCATACATAGGGGTTTTAGCATGTTACCTCGCTGGCACTTGTGCCTGGCTCCAACCGTGATTACAATAATCCGGCTCTTCTCGGTAGATTGCGGTAGTTTACGCCAATCCGATCCACGACCAGATCCGAGACTCCTTCGTCAGGCTGCACTAGAAGCGCTGACGAGATCAGCACGAACGGATTCTTCTCGTCGAACTGGCCGGAAACAATTTTCCGGCGACGATCGGCGGCGGCGGCGCACGGCGGTGGCGGCGGCGGCGGCGTGAGAGAGGGAAGGAGGGAGGCGTGTGTTGATGCTTAGGATTTTAGGAGTTGAGTTGTGTTGTAATTATGAAGTCCTTAATGTCTAATTAAATAGAATAACAATGGACTTGGACCGGCCCATCGGGCCCGGGTCCAAATGACGATATCCATTGCTGTGACTTCATCGTAACTCCGATCGCCGATCAGATCGGACCGATCGACTCAGTTTTCAAAACTGAATGTTATGATATGAAAAACAATTTTTCAGATCATCTAACCCCAAATCGCAAAAAGACCGTTTTGCCCCTCAACAGCGGGAAACCCCGGTTTGACCCCTGTTGACTTTTAGGAAGTCGCACTTCCCGAAATCCTCTTCTCGTACTCAACACATTGAGCTGAGTATCCGTGCGGGAATCTTGAATCCAGTACTTGTGTGACCCTCAATGGTTCAGGGATACAGCTAGCCGTGGGCCCACAATCATTGCGGCTCCGGAATCACAATTCCGGACTTGCCCAACGGATCATGGTAAAGCATCTAGCAACATCGCCCCATGATCCCCTAGGTATCACTGATAGTGCCTGCAAGAACCAGTCGGTCGTGGTTAGCATACAGTACGGTCCTTTCAATCCATATATCCCGATCAGATCAACGACCATTGGTAAATCGAGAGTCGCTAGAGATCCGATAGCTATGCATACATCTTGGAGATCGAATAGTGACATCGCGAGTGTAACTAGGCAAACACATTTAACTAAAACACTTGTAGTACTCTGGCCAGAGATTTGCACACTATTATCCCCTCAGATAGCATAGGATATCCACGCATGTCTGCGAGCGGTGAATCCTCGACAACGATGCATCGACTCCTACATGCATCGGGGTCTCACCCAATCCCAACGCCTGGTGACCCCAAGTGAGTCGGCAAACGGGTCAAAGTGAGACGCCTATCATGCAGAGTCTCAATGACGTTTCGAGTCGTGAGGACTAATCAATACAACCAAGACCTCGGACCTTCCACTCGACAAATGGGAACCACTTGGAAAGTCCGAAGGAGGGTAGTTCGATAGATCACCAGGTCACTACCTATCTGCATGCTCAGAACATCACAATGTTCCCTACCAATGAAACATGGTACTTCGCATCGCAGATACTAGTCTCGAACTCGGGCGGCCTTATCCTCGTTTTGACGGCCCAATCGACTAGGAACATGTTCAGAATACACAGCGACTATTAGATGTGTAACATTGGGATGATCGATCGCGAGAGCTATGCGGTCCGTGGTTGCCAGCCACGGACCTGGGTCCAATCCTAGGGGTAATGCAATATGCAATGCAATCCTATTACAATGCTTTCCGGTTTTACAGTTCTTCGGTCTTCATTATCTTGATCGTCATCTCCACCGTCTTCGGATGTCCTCCCACTAAATCTAGTAATTTACATTTAAATTGCTATGACAGATAAGGGATACATTTATCAAGGGGTGGGAACGGGCCACAAACAGACCCACTTTAAATTATAATCAAATATATTAAACCGAAATCGAATAAAAACCTATTGCATACAACTAACACATTGGGCACGGCTCTCGATCACCCCAATCATGCAATTAATCTAATTAACATGAATAATTTAAATAATCTAATTATTTATCGTAAAATCATATTCTAATTATGAAATCGTATTTTATAATAAAATCGCATTTTGCCGATAAAACAAGTTTTAATCAACAAAATCATATTTTATTACAAAATCATATTTCATAATTAAAATCACATTTTACTAATTTTAATTGTATCAAATTGGGTTTAAAACAATTTTAGGCCCAAAAACTTAAAATTTCAAAATCGATCAAAACCGGGCCCGGCATCGCATACCGGCCCGAAAACTTCACGGGCTGCCCGGGACAGGCCCGAACCAAACCCTTAAAGAATTCAGACCAGCCGTCACGACATCGCCGGAATCTCGCCGGAGCATCGCCGGAGCGGCGGCCGGCCGGCGGCCGCCGCCACGAAAAAATCTTCGCACGCGGCACACGCATAGCGTCGCGTGAGCGGCGCGCATCGTGCACAACCAGTGCGCTGCATGCGTCGACCAACGGCGCGACCTCGGGCGGCCATCCATCGCGCAACGTCTCGGGAGGAGCGGCGCAACGTTCCGGCCAGCAAGCGGAGCCTCGCATCGCACAGCCTCGCCCATCGTCGTACGTGGAGGCGCAACACCAGCGCGCAGTGGTCGGACAACGTCGCTCATCATCGCGCGCCAAGCGCTGCCCTCGATCTCGCGCAACCGGTGCGCATATCGACAGCCAGCGGCCGACCTCCTCTCACGAAGCGGCGCCATGCGTCGCCAACCAATGGCGCAACGATCGAGCCGGACAAGGCCAGCGTTGCGCGGCCAGCGCGCGCGTCGTGCGCATTCATGCGTGCGAGAGGGAGGCGCTGCCGCGCACGGCGGCGGCCCGGTGGTCGACATCCCGATTTTCGTTTTCCGATCTGAAATTTAAGATGTTAGATACAATACAGGCAATACATATTGATCAGATCCGGGAAACCTGGCTCTGATACCACTGTTGGGGATCCGGATCCGCCCCCCGGCTAGGCAGCGGAAGAACAAGAAACAGGTGCCGGGAGGCGATCAATACGAAAAACAGACAATTCAATAATCGTCATACATAGGGGCGCATGGGATTCCTGAACTATTTCTTTTCCTTTACCTCCCCTCTTTGCCATGCTACAGGTTTACAAGTAAGTGACAGGAAATCGCATTAACCAATGATAGTCTAAATCCTCCAACTCTTAGGAACTATCAATCTCTAGTATCAGGTCATATTCTTAAAACAACCAACATAGAAAGCACGCCAGATCAGAGCAAATAATTTCACATAGTCAACCACATGCGCACAATATCTTTGTGTGTGTGTCTAGACACAAGTGTACAAACTCTAGTGAGCGTATCCCAGTCTACGCTCTGATACCATACTGTGAGGGCCCGTTATCCTAATCATAATTTATTAACATGCAATTAGGATAAACTCATAAACAGCGGAAAACGGGTTAAAATTTTCGTGCTTTTGGGCCTGTAATATTTTTCGGCATGACCTCCCCGTAAATCGGACATACCAGAAAACTCAAATACTCAAAATAACTCAATATATATTCTCAGCAAACATAACAAGTCAATTGTAGCAAGAAAATCCCACCAACATAGCATAAAGCCGATGTGGCTTGCTAAATACATACTACATTACAAAACCAACATCGATTATATACATACTATCTGGGAGAAAACAAAATATATACCCAAAACAAATGAGCCCACTCTCACGGAGCTCTGGTACTTCCTGACGCCTCCTCTCTAGCGCCTGAAGTAGATCCACCTGTACTCCCTGCCATGTCCACACACAAAGACACGACAGCCCCTTTCGGGGTCAGTAACCCGAGTACGAGACATCAAAGAAAATCACAACGTAAGACACAGAAATGTATGATGCCGTGCATGAATGCAATGCATGTACAGGTGCAAATATCTCAGGATATCAGGAATCAAAGAATCGATATACCAAGTCAATATGCTCGAGCTGGTTCACAAGTCAGTGAACCGTGTCAAGGGATATGGCTCCACTCCCGAAGCCAGTAACTACCTAAACCGGACCGAATCAAGGTGTCCAAAATCCACATGACACTCATCATCATAATATCATATAAATATCTCAACCGAATATCACGGTTATCAAAGGTAGATAGGCTCAATATGATATGTTCAGTAGCATTGATGTGACTGACTAAAATCAAATGTGTGTTGACAAAATAAATATTTTATTTTGCACATCAATTACTAACTGATAATATGCAAGTCAGCATATAATCACGTAATTCAACAAATAACAATTAAATCATACACAATCCCATCACAAGTCTCTGTCAGACATTGTGAAATTAAATGTTCTCTACGTACATCAAGTCGGCAAATACCAATAATTCTAGTCTCAAGAACTCCTGAATACTCCAAGTTCAGATAGATAACCTGAATTGATTGCAATTACGAACAATATCAGTATCACATATTACAATCGAGGTCCTCGACATAAAATCTGGAAGCAGGGCTGAATATAAACCTCCTCGGCCTGAAAATACAAACTACGGCGACAACAGGCGGCGGCGGCCTCCGGCGAGTTTTCGACTGGCGCGACAAAAATTAACAAACTTGGTATCAAAACGTAGATCCGAGCATGGTCGAAGCAGTGCTTAACTGGGAGAGACCTCGAAAAATTTCAGAGATCCGTAGTTTCTTGGGGTTGGCCGGCTACTATAGGCGTTTCATTGAGAAGTTTTCTTCGATAGCCAGGCCTATGACGCAGTTGACTCAGAAAGATAAGAGATTTGTATGGACTGATGAGTGCGAGTACAGTTTTCATACGCTGAAGGAGAAGTTGACTACTGCTCCTGTCTTGGCCCTACCGTCTGGCTCCGGAGGATTTGTTGTGTGCTCCGATGCTTCTCTGAATGGTTTAGGATGTTTTCTGATGCAGAACGGGTACGTGATTGCGTATGCGTCTCGACAGCTGAAGCCTCACGAGACGAGGTACCCGGTTCATGATTTGGAGTTGGCTGCGATAGTGTTTGCCTTGAAGATTTGGCGGCATTATCTCTATGGTGAAGAATTTGTGGTGTACACCGACCACAAGAGCCTGAAATATATCTTCACGCAGTCAGATTTGAACATGAGGCAATGACGCTGGATGGAATTGCTTAAGGACTTTGACTGTGAGATTCAGTATCAGCCTGGGCGAGTGAACTTGGTAGCAGACGCTCTAAGTCGAAAGACCCAGCCTGATATGTTAGCATCCTTGAGTATTTCAAAAGTTCATGAGGAGTTGAGTACTTCTGGTTGGTGATTCTAACCGGGTGATCAGTATTTCTTTGTTTCTTCTCTTCAGGTGTAACCGCAGATTGTGATGAACATCAGGGAGGCGCAGAGAACCGACCCCTATATCCATGAGTTGAGGATTAAGGCGCAGTCAGGTCAGTCTGATGATTTCTCTGTTGCTTCTGATGGATGTTTGAGGTTCAGAGGGAGATTAGTAGTTCCGAACCTGATTGATTTGAAGGAGACCCTCATGAATGAAGCACATCGTAGTCGGTACAGTGTGCATCCAGGCGAGCGAAAGATGTACCATGCCTTGAAGTCTCACTACTGGTGGGCAGGTATGAAGAGCGACATTTCTGCTTTTGTTGCTAGATGTCTGAATTGCCAGCAGGTCAAGGCTGAGAGAATGAGACCTGGTGGATTGCTCCAAAGTTTAGAGGTGCCCCAATGGAATTGGGAGCACATCGCCATGGATTTCGTGACTCATCTACCTCGATCGAGTAGGGGATGCGATGCGATCTGGGTTGTGATTGATAGACTTTCGAAGTCAGCCCATTTCATTCCCTATGATGTGAGGTGTTCGATGAAAAAGATGGCGAAATTGTACATCGACCATGTGGTTAGATTGCATGGAGTTCCGGTTTCGATAGTGTCTGACAGAGATCCGAGGTTCACTTCTCGCTTTTGGAAGAGTCTGCAAGCAGCAATGGGTTCGAGATTGGCGATGAGCACAGCCTATCACCCACAGACAGACGGACAGTCTGAGCGGACTATCCAGACTTTAGAGGATATGTTGCGAGCAGTGGTGATGGATTTCAGCGGTGGCTGGAAGGATTTGCTTTCCTTGGTTGAGTTCTCGTATAACAACAGCTACCAAGTCGCTATTGGAATGGCTCCGTTTGAGGCGTTGTATGGTCGAAAGTGTAGATCCCCGATTTGTTGGGAAGAAGTTGGCGAGAGACAGCTTTCTACACCGGAGTTTGTTCAGCACATGAAGGATCAAATTGACTTGATTCGGAGTAGGATGAAAGCTGCCCAAGACCGTTTCTCTAGCTATGCTAATAGAAGACGTCGACCGTTAGAGTTTGAGGTTGGCGATCGTGTGTTTCTCAAGATTTCTCCTTTCAAGAGCGTAATGAGATTCAGATTTAAAGGCAAATTGGCTCCCAGATTCGTTGGTCCCTTTGAGATTATCGAGCGGATTGGACAATTGGCTTATAGACTGAGGCTGCCCGAGGAGTTAGCCGCGATTCATAACGTGTTTCATGTGTCAATGTTGAGAAAATATGAGCCGGATCCATCCCATGTTTTGAGAACTGACGAAGTTGAGCTGGATTCTGCCTTGAGTTAAGTCGAATATCCGGTTCAAATCTTGGATAGGAAGGAGAAACAGCTAAGGAACAAGGTAATTCCGTTGGTGATGGTCCAATGGAGCAAACATGGCCGAGAAGAAGCGACCTGGGAAGTTGAAGAGAAGATGAGACAAGACTGGCCTCATCTGTTTGAGCACTGATCGTGCAGAATTTTCAGGTAAATTTCCGGTTTTTCTTTGAATTTGATGAGTTGTTGGTCCTGAATTTGCATGTTTGATTGTTTCTGCCTTGGTTTGTCTTTGATTTCGAGGACGAAATCTCTTAAGGTGGGGAGAATGTGAGGAATCAGATTTCTATTTAGTGATTAATCGGATTTTTGAGTTAGATTAGTCACGAGAATTAAGAATTTAGATTTCTGGAATGTCGATTTTTGGTGAAATCTGATTTTGAGAAATTCAGATCTCTAGTTGGAATGGTCCAGATTTTAGTTCGTATTTGTTGGGTGAAATCTGGTCAAGAAATAATGTTGAATTGATCGAATTTTGATAGAGATCTGGTCGTGACATGTGGGTGAAATCTGCTAGTTTTTGTATGAAATCTGTTCGAACTTCAGGTGAGATCTGTTCGCTAGAGTCTTTAGTGTAGGCTGTTCGAATTAGAGAAAGCTGGAGCGTGAGATCTCTTCAGCGTGAGAGATCTACTGACGTAAGCAGATTTCACGAGCGGGTCAACGAGAAGTGTTGACATCTGATGTTGCGCAGGCGTGAAATCTGTTTTTGCTCATACGCCGTCGTTTTGAACTTGCGCGCGCGAGAGCAACGTTTGGAAGCGCTGAGATCTGTTTTCGTTTAGCGCTGAGATCTGATTTTGCCTGCGACGTCGTTTTGTGCTTTGCGCGAGTTTATTTAGGCGCTGAGATCTGTTTTTAGCGTTGCGTTGGTCCTGGGATCTAGTTGTGCTTATACGCAGTCGTTTTGACTTACGCGCAAGAATTTTTGAAGCGCAGGAATCTGGTGGCCATTGTTATTGCACGAGGGATCTGTTTTGCGATAATTTGAGTTGAAGGACTCTGTTTTTGTCGGTGTTTGACTTGCTTTGTAGCTTATTGAGTAGAGGATATAAATCTAAGTGTTGAGTTACACTTAGAGCATTTGAGACCAGATATTTCTTATCCTCAAAATCGAACCCTCGAAATAGCTACTGTTCACCGTCACTTCCTATCGCCTTTTCCCGTCGATTCTAGCCTCTGTTTTTGACATTCTTGGCGGCGCTGGATTCCTTGAGACTTGCTCTTCCCATTGGTACTAGTTTGGAAGTCAGAGACAATGAGTTGAGAAATCCCAAAAGCTTCTGCGTGTTCGTGAAGTTGCTGGTTTCGTGAGCAGATTCAGCCGTCGATTCTTTTGAGCTTCGAGTGAGCAGTTCTTGTGATTTGAGCTCGGGTTTAGTAGCTAATGCCTGCGTAGAATAGTAGAACTAGAGTTGAGTTCTGGCCATAGGTTTAACGTGTGTTTGTAGCAGATTTGAGCTAAGAGTTTAGGTATCTTTGACAGATTTCAGCTTCTGGGAATTTTGAGTGGAAATTGCCGTGGAAGCTTCAAGGGCCGTAGGTTTGAATTGTTGCTGGCCGTGCCTTTTTTGAGATATGTTAGTTAAATTGAAGAAGAAAGGTACGAATTGAGCAGCCCTTACCAGTTGTGATCTTGAACATGTCTATAATTCGATGTTGTGAAATCTGCGGCTTTTCTACTATGTACCTACGTGAACCAGTGGCTGATTTTGGATTGAATGTGCATACTGTTTTACGTTTAGGCATTATATGTATTGAGCATGGATATTGAATGGCATTCATGCATACATCTTGAGCCTGATTTACATATTTGATTTGATAACCTGATTGGGTGCCACGTTGTGACTGGCCGACTGGTATGTCGTGCCCGAAAAGTCCAACGCTATCGTCGGAGCGGTGACTACCGGATACGAGTGTCTACCGCCGAGCTGTGATGGGCTGACGGGCCCCGATGATCACGGACCGATGATTCCCGGTTGATAGACCGTGGTATAGAGGCGACATGATATGATTTGTCGGTTGTTACACCGGCCTAGCTGACTGATTTCCTTTGACAGCCTCATGCATTCATAGCATTGTTTTATAGCATTTTTCATGTTTATCTGCTTTGATAGCTCTTCGTACTGAGGCTTGATCTCGTACTTGTTTCCTGCTTTTGTCTTGTTTGGGTCTGCGTTGCCCATTTGCAGGAACTTCAGGTAACCAAGCTGGACAGAGTGGAAGTTCAGCTGGTCGATCCCCACGTCCCTGAGTCCCAGTCTATATATATGATATGTATTGAGCCAAGGGATGCCCCGTGTTATCATGTATTGGGGATCTGTATTTGATTGATATTTATGTTGTTACCTGTTGTGTTTGGGTTTGAGTTCAACTCATATTTTAATTATCGATATTTTGATTGTATGAATTGAGTTCAGGTCCCTTGTTTTATAGCATTTTTCATGTTTATCTGCTTTGATAGCTCTTCGTACTGAGGCTTGACCTCGTACTTGTTTCCTGCTTTTGTCTTGTTTGGGTCTGCGTTGCCCATTTGCAGGAACTTCAGGTAACCAAGCTGGACAGAGTGGAAGTTCAGCTGGTCGATCCCCACGTCCCTGAGTCCCAGTCTATATATATGATATGTATTGAGCCGGGGGATGCCCGTGTTATCATGTATTGGGGATCTGTATTTGATTGATATTTATGTTGTTACCTGTTGTGTTTGAGTTTGAGTCAACTCATATTTTAATTATCGATATTTTGATTGTATGAATTGAGTTCAGGCCCATTTCATTTCGAAAAAATTTTTAAGCCCTGATTTTAAGCTTCCGTGTTTATGCGCTTTTATTGTGTTAATCGTTAGTAATTAGCACGGGGCCTGACACAAGCCAGGCCATATGTCAAGGCATTGTTCCCAGAAACAGCAACTCATCACCAGTAGGGCATATGTGATGACCGCTGAAGAAGCTCCAACAGATGCCACCATGGTGACTGGTAAGATTTTCGTCGCCAACATGTCTACATTAGCATTGTTAGATTCTGGTGCAACTCATTCGTTTGTGTCAGATAAATTTTCTAAGAAATTGCCAATTAAACCAGAAGAAGTAGAAGTAGGATATTGTGTTCAGATTCCTGTGGGAGATAGTATAGTAACCAACCTTGTTGTTCGAAATATATAACTTAAGTTGCAAGGGATTATTGTTTTTGCAGATTTAATAGTATTGCCGATGCTTGAGTTTGACTTGATATTGGGAATATATTGGTTAACAAAGTATGAAACTGTCATAAATTTTAAACAGAGCGTTGAAATTAGGATGCCTGACGGGAGTTCATTTGTGTTCAAGGCTGACAGATATGATAGTATTCCTAAGCTAGTATCAGCTTTGAAAGCTCAACGTTATTTAAGAAATGGATGTCAGGGATTCTTGATAAGCACTTTATCGATAGAACCAGAAAAGAAAATCAGATTTGAGGACGTAGAAATTGTAAAGTAATTTCCAGATGTCTTCCCAGCAGATGTCTCAGGCTTACCCCCAAATCGGGAATTAGAATTCACTATCGATTTAGTGCCAGAAGCCACTCAGATTTCTAAACCTCCGTACAGAATTGCTCCTAAAGAAATGAAAGAGCTGAAAGAGCAGATCCAAGATTTATTGGATAAAGGTTTTATCAGACCCAGCACTTCGCCATGGGGAGCACCAATGCTGTTCGTGAAGAATAAGGGCGGTAGTATGCGCTTGTGTATTGATTATAGAGAACTGAATAAATTAACGATTAAAAATAAGTATCCTCTCCCTAGGATAGATGATTTATTCGATCAGCTACGGGGAGCTGTAGTGTTTTCAAAAATAGACCTAAAGTCTGGATATCATCAGCTTCGAGGAAAAGAAACAGACGTATACAAAACAGCTTTTAGGACCAGATATGGCCATTATGAATTTTTAGTTATGCCATTTGGAGTAACTAATGCGCCATCAGTTTTTATGGGCTTAATGAATAGAGTATTCCAACCTTTTCTAGACAGATTTGTCATCGTATTCATAGATGATATACTTATTTATTCGAAGAACAGAAGTGAACACAAAGAACACCTTAAAGAAATCTTGCAGATTTTAAGAAATATACAGTTATTTGCTAAGTTTAGCAAATGTGAGTTCTGGATCGAAAAATTTGTATTTGTGGGTCATATTATTTCGAAGAATGGAATAGAAGTAGATCCTTCTAAGGTAGAATCTGTTCGGGATTGGCCTGTGCCTAAGAGTGTAACAGAAATCCATAGTTTCTTAGTACTTGCAGGCTATTATCGAAGGTTTATAGAGGGATTTTCGAAGATCTTTGTTCCTTTAACATCATTGACTAAGAGAAATGTTAAGTATGATTGGACTATAGAATGTCAGTCCAGCTTTGAGAAATTAAAACTTGCGTTAATCGAAGCCCCTGTTCTAACGTTACCATCAGAGAAAGGGAATTTTGTGATTTATACGGATGCATCGAAGACAAGGTTAGGAGCTGTTTTGATGCAAGAAAGAAAGGTGATCTCTTACGCTTCTAGACAGCTAAATATCACGAGAAGAATTATCCTACGCATGATCTAGAATTAGCAGCAGTGGTTTTCGCATTAAAGATCTGGAGACACTATCTTTATGGGGAGAAATGCGAAATTTTTACAGACCATAAAAGCCTTAAGTATTTCTTTACCCAGAAAGAGCTAAACATGAGACAAAGGAGATGGCTCGAATTGGTTAAATATTATGACTGTGTAATCAGCTATCACCACGGTAAAGCTAACGTAGTAGCAGATGCGTTAAGTAGAAGAAACGTGGGGTTAGCGCAGATCTCAGTTCAGATCCCACTAGCGTTAGAGATCAACAGATTTGAACTGGGGATAATTAAAAAGGAAAATGCTGCTAAGTTGTCAGTTCTTACGATCCAATCAACGATAAAGGATAGGATTAAAGAGGTTCAGGCGAAGGACGATCAACTTCAGAAATGGAAGAAACAAGACAAAACAGAGGAGCAAATTTGTATGCAGTGGATGAAGGAATTGTGAAATACCAAGGTCGGTTGTGGGTACAGCGCACAGATAATTTGCGCAATGAGATTATGAACGAAGCCCATAACTCACCATATTCAATTCACCCAGGAGGAACAAAGATGTTTAAGGATTTGCAAGCTCTGTTTTGGTGGCCAGGGATGAAGCGTGACATCTGTAGATTCGTCGCTGAATGTTTAACATGCCAGCAAGTTAAAGCAGAACACCAGAGACCTGCTGGAATGTTGAAACCACTTCCTATACCCATATGGAAATGGGACAATATAGCGATGGATTTCGTTGTAGGATTACCCAGAACATTTCAGGGATACAACGCAATTTGGGTTATCATTGATAGATTAACTAAGTCTGCACATTTCCTACCCGTTAAAACAACGTACGATTTGAGTAAATATGCAGAATTGTACATTAAGGAAATAGTCAGATTTCACGGAATTCCAAGTTCTATGGTATCAGATAGAGATCCCAGATTTGCTTCGATATTCTGGAAAAGCCTACACCAAGCCTTAGGAACGAAATTAACTTTCAGTACAGCGTTCCATCCACAGACCGATGGACAATCAGAAAGAGTAATCCAAATACTGGAGGATCTGTTACGGGCTAGTGTTCTTGACTTTTCAGATAGTTGGGATTCTAAATTGCCATTAATTGAATTCACCTATAACAATAGTTACCAAGCTTCGATAGAAATTGCACCATACGAAGCTCTGTATGGCAGAAGATGTCGTTCGCCAATTCTTTGGGATGATGTAGGTGAAAGAACTGATATAGGACCTGATATTGTAGAACAGACTGCTGAAGCAATTAAAAGAATACGTGATCGAATGAAGACTGCTCAGAGTAGGCAGAAAAGCTATGCAGACAGTCATCGTAGAGGTCTGAATTTTAAAGTAGGAGATCATGTGTTCTTAAAGATTTCACCAATGAAGGGTGTTATCAGATTTGGTAGAAAGGGAAAGCTAAGTCCCAGATTTTTAGGACCATTTCAGATCTTAGAAAGAATTGGGACATTAGCGTATCGTTTAGCGCTACATCCTCAGATGTCTACTGTGCACGACGTGTGTAACATCCCGAAATTTGGATTCTGTAGAAATGAGTGCAAGACTAGGGGGAAAATATTTTTAGATGATTACATTCCTTATTATAGATTTATTTATGATTTTATGCTGCATGGTATGCATGTGTTGTTTTTCAGCCTGTTTGAGTTACGGACACGTGGACGAGATTAGGGCTGACCGGAAAGAAAATAATTTGAGATTTTTAAGTTATTGGATTTATAAGAACGAAATTATTTTATTTTAAGAAACAATTTCTGAAAATTAGAATTTTTATAATAATTTTGGAGGGGAACCCGTTTTTCGTCTATAAGGGCTATTTTATTGAGTTTTAAGGTATTTTAAAATTTGAGAGGGCCTTTATTTCGAAAATTAGGAGTTTTAAAAGCTTGGTTAGAGTTTTAATCAACTTGAAGACTTAAGTGAGGGGTAAGCATGTAAAAATCCTTTTTAATTCCTTCATTAAAGTTTTAGGGGGCACTTTTGGCACATTCTTTCTTTTCAATTCCAAAATTTAATCAACTTCTAACCTAGCCATAGCCTCACTCCCTCCTTCCCTCAAATTTTCGTCCCTCTCCTTACCCATAGCCATAGCCTCCACTCCCTCCTTCCCTCAAATTTTCGTCCCTCTCCTTACCCATAGCACAAAGTTTCGAATTTTCTCCTTAGTCGGTGATTTTTTGGTGATCCAAAGTCGGTGGTGTCCCGATCTCGCGTCTACAACGTCGGTAACTCGCAGATCTTACCTTTCTTCAAGCCAGGCAAGTAATATCTATTTATTTTCTCACCATTTAAGCCATAGTAAGATATTTTTAATGAAAACTTTCATGAATTGTATGTGAATTGTTTAGATCTATGCATAACGTTTGAGATCCATGCATGTTTCACAGTTTCAAAACGTTTTTGATTCGTTCTTGTGATGCTTCGGTCATGGTCGGTTCATGGGGCATAGGTTTTGGTCCAAGGATGGTATAGGTAGTTAGTAAATCAAGTTAGGAACACGTAGAACCAAACAGGAAGTGATTTGATCAAGAATTGAATTAGTTATGAATTTTAAGATCAGCACGTGTCCTGGCTTGTCGTCTGTGCGCAACAGTAGGATTTTTGGGGTCGGCTACGTCGCTCAATGGGTCCTGTGTGGCCGAGGTGGATTGCAGGAGATATCCCATTGAGTTAGGGTCACGTAGGTCCAAACGGGAGGTAATTTGGTCGAGGAATGAATTAGTTATAAATTTTATTGCTAGCACGTGTCCTGGTTTCAGTCTGCGCACAAGCAGTGAGCTTGCGGGCGTCGATTTGGTCTCTTACTATATCGTATTTCAGTTTCGTTTATTCCAGTACCTAGAATATTGAGTTAGGGTGATGTGGGTCAAAGTAGAGAGTGATTTGGATAAGAAATAGAATTTTAATGATTTTTATCGTTTTGTCGCTCGAAGTGAGCCGCGTCGGGTAATTTTTGTGAAAATTAAGATTTCGAGTCTTAGGGGCTGCTAAAGTTCGTGGATGATTTTATTTGATGTTTTAAACATGTTTTTAGAATTTTTTCAGTATTTTTATAATTTATTTGATTTATGAGATTTTTGGGAATTTTAGCGTATTGGGCCGAATATTTTAAAGAATAAATTTTAAAGTCAATATCCTTTTATTTATGGCCTAATACTTTTATCAAATTTTAAAGTCAAATTTTGGTCATTGTGATTTTAAAGTCAAAAATTGGTCAATTGGTCTTTATTTAGTCAAATTTTAAATGTTTGAATTTTTAGCAGAGGATAGAGTAAATTAGAAATTTTAAAGGTTTAATTTTATGTTTTGGGCCGGACGCTTCAATTGGATTGGTTGGTTCGATTGGACCGGATCGGCTAGTCGAGTCTCAAGTCAAATATTTTAAGTCCGGTCCGGGTTATTTATTTTTGGGCCCGTAATTTTATTTTTAAAGTCCGAGTCATTTTTACCGGGTCAAGTCAACTTTTTAAGTTAAAATTTATCTTCGGCCAAAATGATTTCGGGTCATCGATTTTAAGTCAAACTTTATTTTAAGTTGTTGAATTTTTAAGAAAATTGGATTTTAATCCAAATTGGTGGATTTTGGGCCGATACTTAAATGAGTTTTAAGCCTGTTTTAACGATGTTGGGCCGAGCCCTTCAATGATTTTTAAGAGGGTCATCCTTAGTTGTTGGGCCAAGTTGAGTTGGGCTTAGTATGATTTTACGTCTAGTAGAGGAGTTGGGCTTAGAATTAGTGGGCCAGTCGCTTGAGCCAGTCCTTGACCGGGCCGAGAAAAAAATAATGCATAGGCCCATGAATATATATTTAATTATATACGTATTATGCTATGTATTGATTTATGCAATGTTTTAAAGGAAATTAAATATATATTGATGGGCCAAGATTTTAAAGTTGCAAGATTTTATGAAATGCATGCATCATGAAAGTTTATTTAATTATATACGTATTATGCTATGTATTGATTTATGCAATGTTTTAAGGAAAGTTAAATATATATTGATGGGCCAAGATTTTAAAGTTGCAAGATTTTATGAAATGCATGCATCATGAAAGTTTAAGTTATGTTAAGGCATGAATGAAAAATATTTTGAGGAATTGAAGTGTTGTGGGGTAAAGTAATGATGGGAGTTAGCCGGGTAGTCGGGCCCGGGGATCCCCTGTTAATGTATGAGCTTATGGATCCATGTGTGACATCATGGTGAAGTGGCAGCATAGAGGTGTGACATATAGGGATCCTCGTGTGACATCGGGGTGAACCACACCGCCACGTACGTTGGTTTATAGATTGATCAATCGAATTAATGGCTTTCACCTCATGGATACGACTCACATGTCCTTTTAAGTTATGTTATGTTTATGTTATGCCTTAACATATATGTTATATGATTAAGTATGTACGACTATGGTATGATTTAACGTTTAAGATCTTTCAAGCACGCATGTCATGAAATTATGTTCCTATACTTATGTGCCTGCATGTGGTTTTATTATATGTACCTTGTATTAGCGGATAGAGCATGCTGGGCCTTTAGGCTCACTAGGTTTAAATGGTGCAGGTGAGCATGATGATGAGATTACTCCGATCGGCGGTGAGGACGTCTGATGCTTCGCTGTGGCTGTTACCCCGTGACCACTCAGTTATTTTATGCCTTTGCTTTTTGACATGTTCAGTTTTCCGCAAACAGTTTTTTTAAATACTCTGCTTTTTATGTTAGCTTATGCGATGTGGATTTGGGGATACTTTGCAGTTGGTTTTAAACGGGTGTTGAGATGATATTTTCAAATGCTTTAAGTTATGGTTTTTTTTATTTATAGCTTTTATTAAATGTTTATACCACATCTGCTTTTAAAAAAAAAATTTAGAGGTTTAGTACGTTTCAACTTGGTATCAGAGCGGTGGTTCTGGTGGAGTACTAGCCTGCTGCGTGGAGCTCGTAAGTCGCACTGCCAGTCTGTGAGTTTTATTTTAGTATTTATGTTTATGTTGCATGCCGCATGTTATATTTGCCTTAGTTCTACCTTAGATTTTAAGGGTTAGACGCCTAGTCATGCAACGCTCATTTGTCAATCGTCTTCTCGTCACACTCGTCAAACTTCTTCCTTCAAATCTTCTCGAATATATAGCTTCTGTTCGAATATAGCCATTAGATAAATTCCAAATCTCTTCTGCGCTTGTCAAGGCTAATTCGT
>KQ999067.1:13793-26097 GCA_001598015.1 Dorcoceras hygrometricum
AAAACTTGCTTTCTCGATTTCATTAGAGGGTGGTGAAATCGTTAAAATAGTGGGAGGATAATTCATAAAACTTAACGACCTTGTTTTATGTCTTAGCGATTATTTTATATAGTTAGTGATGTTTGTCTGCTTTCCTTTTCAGTATTACTGCATTATAAAATGGTTTCGATGAAAAACCCGCTTGCTGCTATACTAGATAGTAACAGGTTCACCGGTCTGAACTACCAAGACTGGCTCCGCAACCTCAATCTTGTATTGGCTTCGGAGAAACTTCTTTATGCGATAGAGAAGAGTCCTCCGAAGGAAGCCCCTGCTGATATCAGCCCTGAGGAGCTGGTAACGCTTAAACAATGGTGGGACGACGAGGTTAAAGCTCGATGCTATGTGATGGCGTTGATGTCCAATCAAATGCAACGGCGTTTTGAGAAGACAAAGTATGCTGCTGACATAATTTTTCATCTCAAAGAACTGTACGGGGAGAACTCTCGACATGAGAGGTTCACGGCTGTCAAGGAGCTTATGACAAGCCGCATGCACGATGGGACTTTGGTCCGCGAGCATGGGGTTCGTATGATTGGGCTCGTTGAAAAGCTTTCGGGTCTTGATATCGCACTTCCACACGAGCTGTCGGTGGATGTACTTCTCCTCTCACTACCCGCTGCATTTGACCCCTTTGTGGTCAACTTCAACATGAACAAGCTGGCAGCCACCCTTGAAGAGGTGGTTAACATGCTTGTAGTGTTTGAAGGGACCATAAAGAAGGACAAACCCGTCCTCCTTCTGGGTTCTTCTTCCTCTGCGAAGAAGGGACCCAGACGCAAGAGCAAGAAGCGTTCTGCTCCTGCGAAGGAGGAAAAGTCCGCCAAGAAGCCAAAGGCAAAGGCTTCAAAACCAAACAAGTCTGAGGATGTTTGTCACCACTGCCACAAGGCTGGGCATTGGAGGAGGAACTGCAAGGAGTACCTCGAGCAGTTGCGAACTGCGAAAGGTATGTTCTATATTGAAATAAATATATCTCTTAATTCGACTTCTTGGGTACTTGATACCGGATGTGTGATGACAAGAAGCCGACGTCTTAGAGAGGGTGAGACCCACTTGAGGCTTGGCAATGGAGCAAGAGTTGCTGCAGTAGCTATAGGAGATGTTTATTTATTTATGTCTTCTGATTTTAATTGTTATTGAGAAACGTTTTATTTGTTCCCGAATTAATAAAGAACATTATTTCTGTTTCTATGCTTGATAGTGATGGATATTCTTGTATGTTTGCTAATTCGATTTGCAATATTTACAAGAATGAATGTTTAATTGGAATTGGGGAACGCGAAAACGATTTATACACCTTAAAATTAAAAGACGTTCCGACTCGCGATGTCGAAGCACATACAACAACGATTAAACGGAAACACGATAACTTGAACCCAGCACAAATTTGGCACGCTAGGCTAGGTCATATTTCTCTAAATAGGTTGAACAAGTTAGTTAGGAGTGACATGTTTGATATGTCAGACATTAACTCCCTACCGACTTGTGAATCTTGTCTTAAGGGAAAGATGACCAAGCAAACCCTTCAAGGGCAAGGGTGAGCGTGCTCAAGGCCTATTGGATTTGATCCATACTGATGTGTGCGGCCCATTTAGTATTGGTACTAAATATGGTCACACATACTTCATCACCTTTACCGATGATTACTCTAGGTATGGGTACTTGTACTTGATGAACGTACAAGTCTGAATCCTTTGAAAAACGTTCAATGAATTCAACTTGTGAATCTTGTCTTAAGGGAAAGATGACCAAGCAAACCCTTCAAGGGCAAGGGTGAGCGTGCTCAAGGCCTATTGGATTTGATCCATACTGATGTGTGCGGCCCATTTAGTATTGGTACTAAATATGGTCACACATACTTCATCACCTTTACCGATGATTACTCTAGGTATGGGTACTTGTACTTGATGAAGTACAAGTCTGAATCCTTTGAAAAGTTCAATGAATTCAAGGCTGAAGTAGAAAATCAATTAGGCAAAAGTATTAAAGCACTTCGATCTGATCGAGGTGGTGAATACCTAAGTGCTGAATTTCAAGACTATTTGAAAGAGAATGGGATTCTCGCACAGTGGACCCCTCCGGCCACACCATGGCTCAATGGTGTAGCGGAGCGTCGTAATCGGACCTTGTTGGACATGGTTCGATCTATGATGAGCTTCACTGAACTTCTTACCTCGTTTTGGGGCTATGCGCTCAAAACGGCGGTAATGTTGTTGAACAATGTCCACACCAAGGCAGTGGATAAGACTCCATATGAGATATGGATGGGCAAACCACCCAAGTACTCATTCATGAGGATTTTGGGATGTCCTGCTTATATGAAGCAGACAGTGGGAGATAAGCTGGATACGAGATCCGTCTTATGCTACTTCATTGGGTATCCAAAGAATTCCATTGGATACTACTTCTACTATCCCAGTGAAACAAAAGTGTTTGTTTCTAGGAATGCCACCTTTATGGAAAGGGAATTTCTACTTGATAGAAAAGGAAAAATAGTAGAACTCGAAGAGGTTCGAGATCCAATCGAATTACCAGGTGAGTCTCCCACACCTCCAGAGCCAGTACCAGAAATGGTCGCACCTAGGAGATCCGAAAGGGTTCCTAGGGCTCCTGAGAGATATGGTTTTCTCCTTGAAGATGATCAAGGTGATCAAGTTGTTGGATCTGATCCAAGAACTTTCAAGGAGGCAATTTCCGATGCTGATTCTAATTTATGGCTTGAAGCAATGCAGTCTGAGTTTGACTCAATGCATGCTAACCAAGTTTGGACTCTTGTTAACCCTCCCGAAGGAATTGTTCCTATTGGGTGTAAATGGGTATACAAGAGGAAACTTGGGCCTGATGGTAAGGTAATGACCTACAAGGCACGACTGGTCGCGAAAGGTTACACTCAAAGGCAAGGCGTTGACTATGATGAAACCTTCTCGCCAGTCGCAATGTTCAAGTCAATTAGAATCTTCTTAGCCATAGCCGCATGGTAAGACTATGAGATATGGCAAATAGATGTGAAAACTGCGTTTCTTAATGGAAACATTAAGGAAGAGATCTATATGATGCAGCCTGAGGGTTTCACATCTGTTGGAAGCGAGCATAAGGTATGCAAGCTTCAGAGATCGATCTACGGTCTCAAACAAGCATCACGAAGTTGGAACCTGAGATTCGATGAAACAATTAAGGAATTTGGTTTCATCAAGAATCCCGAGGATCCATGTGTATACAAGAAGTTAGTTAAAAGCGCTGTGACGTTCCTCGTACTTTATGTTGATGACATTCTACTCATTGGGAATGATGTAGGAATGCTGCAGTCAACTAAAGTATGGTTGTCTAGTAGATTTTTGATGAAGGACATGGGTGAAGAATCCTATATTCTTGGAATACAGATCCATCGGGATAGATCTAAACGGATGCTCGGACTCACCCAAGCTACCTACATCGATACCATACTTAAGAGGTTCTCTATGGAAGAGTCCAAGAGAGGACACCTACCTATGTGCCACGGGGTCACTCTATCTAAGTCTATGTGTCCGAAGACTGATGAGGAGATAGAGAGTATGACACGTGTGCCATATGCCTCGGCAATAGGTAGTATTATGTATGGCATGATCTCCACTAGACCGGATGTCGCATATGCTCTGAGTGTCACAAGCCGCTACCAGGCCAACCCCAGCCAATTGCATTGGAAGGCTGTGAAGGATATTCTTAAGTACTTACGAAGGACTAAGAATATGTTCATGGTCTATGGGGGTGGTGAACTGAAACTGGAAGGCTACACTGATTCTAGCTTCCAGTGTGACGTGGATGATTCGAAGTCAACCTCTGGATTTGTATTCATGCTCAATGGTGGTGCTGTCTCTTGGAAGAGTTCCAAGCAAGACACCATCGCGGATTCAACCACTGAGGCTGAGTACATCGCAGCATCAGCTGCTGCTAAGGAGGCCGTTTGGATAAGGAATTTCGTTCAAGAGTTGGGCATCATTCCTAATGGAGTTGGTCCAGTCCCGGTGTACTGCGACAACACGAGTGCCGTTGCGCAAGCAAAGGAACCTAGGTCTCACCAAAGATCCAAACACATACTGAGGAAATACCACATAATCTGGGATATTGTGGCTAGAGGTGACATAGCAGTTGAGAGAGTCGCCTCTGCGGACAATGTTGCTGATCCACTTACGAAGCCCTTGCCTGGACCGTTGTTTGAAAAACATCACGAAACAATGGGACTGCGTCTGATGAGTAGTTGGCTTTAGGGCAAGTGGGAGATTGTTAGAGTATATGCCCAACTAGCCAACTTGTGGCGTGTGGGTTTATAGACTCTTGTATGAAACAATCTTTATATATGATATTCGCATTTATTTATATGGCATTCTTTACTTTCATTGTGTTGTATGATGATTAACAATTGTGTTGACTAAAGACCTAGAATGCACTAAAGTGTATGTTAGATGTGATAGTGGGTATGACGGCTATCATGAAACACATCTAATAGTCACTGTGTATTCTGAACATGTTCGTAGTCGATTGAGCCGTCAAAATGAGGATAAAGCCGCCCGAGCTAGAGACTAGTATCTACGATGTGAAGTACCACGTTTCATTGGTAGAGAACATTGTGATGTTCTGAGCATGCAGATAGATAGTGACCTGATGATCTATCGAACTACCCTCGTTCGGACTTTCCAAGTGGTTACCATTTGTCGAGTGGATAAGTCCGAGGTCTTGGTTGTACTGATTAGTCCTCACGACTCGAAACATCATTGAGACTCTACATAATAGGCGTCTCACTTTGAGTCGTTTGCCGACTCACTTGGGGTCATTAGGCGGCGGGATTGGGTGAGACCCCGATGCATGTAGGAGTAGATGCATCGTTGTCGAGGATTCACCGCTCGCAGACATGCGTGGATATCCTATGCTATCTGAGGGGATAATAGTATATAAATCTCTGGCCAGAGTACTAGAAGTGTTTTAGGTAAATGTGTTTACCTAGTTACAATCGTGATGTCACTATTCGATCTCCAAGATGTACGCATAGCTATCGGATCTATAGCGACTCTCGATTTATCAATGGTCGTTGATCTGATCGGGATATATGAATTGAAAGGACCGTACTGTACGCTAACCACGACCAACTGGTTCTTGAAGGCACTATCAGTGATACCTAGGGGATCATGGGGCGATGTTGCTAGACGCTCTTACCATGATCCGTTGGGCAAGTCCGGAATTGTGATTCCGGAGCCACAATGGTTGTGGGCCCACGGCTAGCTGTATCCCTGAACCATTGAGGGTCACACAAGTACTGGATTCGAGATTCCCGCACGGATACTGAGCTCAATGTGTTGAGCATATGAAGAGGTTTTTGGGGAGTGCGACTTCCTAAAAGTCAACAGGGGTCAAATCGGGATTTCCCGCTGTTTAGGGGCAAAACGGTCATTTTGCACTGGGGTTCTGAAAAATGGTTTTTCAGATCATAGTATTCAGTTTTGGAAACTGAGTCGATTGGTCCGATCTGATCAGCGATCAGAGTTACGATGAAGTCACGGTGATGGGGATGAACCGAATATTCATCCGTTGGACCCGGGCCCGTTGGGCCGGCCCAAGTCCATCACAAGTCTACTTAATGTAGACTTTGGCTTTAATCATAACAATTCAATACTCTCCTAACCCTAACCCAAAAAGCGTGCGCCGCCCTCTCCTCTCACTCAAAGCCGCCGCCGCCGCTTGTCGCCGCCGCCGCCGCCTCCTACGCCGGAAATTGTTCCGACCAACTTGACGAGGAGAATCCGTCCGTGCCGATCTCGTCAAGCCTTCTAGTGCAGGCTGACGAAGGAGTCTCGTATCCGGTCGTGGACCTGATTGACGTTATCTACCACCGCCTACCGTGAAGTGCCGGTTTCCTCGCAAAACTGGTCGGAGCCAGGCACGAGTTGCCAGAAAGGTAATCAACGATAAACACCCTATGAATGTCATAGATTGATTTGTTTAAAGAATTGTATTGATCGTCTCCCGGCCAAATTTTTGTTCTTCCGCTGCCTCGTCGGGAGGCGTGATCCGGATCCTCCGCGGTTCCCCAACAAATCTGACAGGTAATCCAAATCCAGTAGTCATCGATTTAACTAACGTTGAGTAAACACAGGATCAGATCTCTCCAAGTGTGCCTGCTGCTGGAGCTGAAGCAACGAATGCACAAGATGTTGCTCAAACAGATGTTGCTCAACTAGATGTTGCGCAAGTAGATTCTACTGTTCATAGACCAACATCTGAAGTACCAGTCGCAAGCACTTCATCTCAAGTGCTATCTAGACCAACATCTGACGCACAAGCCAGCAACGTAAACCTCAATTGGTGTCAGAAAATCCAGAAGTTACTATCCAGCAAGGAATCCAAGCAGAACACGGAGCAAATCCAATTGGACTTGATCTTTGGTGGAATAGAAATCATCTACCCGAGCAAGTCATAGGTAACATCGAATCTCCTGTTCGCACACGAAGCCAACTATTGCATGATCATTTTGATCCAGCTTTCATCTCACATATAGAACCTAAGCAAATTGATGAATCCTTAGCAGACCCAAGCTGGGTAGAAGCTATTCATGAGGAACTCAATCAATTTAAGCGTAACAATGTATGGCAACTTGTACCTAGACCTTCAAATCATTCAGTCATAGGAACACGATGGGTCTTTAGGAACAAACTGAATGAAGATGGAATAGTAACGAGAAATAAAGCTAGACTGGTAGCTCAGGGCTTTAGGAAAATGGAAGGAATAGACTTTGATGAAACCTTTGCCCCTGTAGCTAGATTAGAAGTCATACGCATGTTTCTTGCATGTGCTGCATTCAAAGATTTTAAAGTATTTCAAATGGATGTTAAGAGTGCATTTCTCAATGGCATCTTATCAGAGGAAGTGTATGTTGCACAACCTCCTGGCTTCGTAGATCATACATATCCAAATCACGTTTATAAATTGGATAAAGCTCTGTATGGGTTGAAGCAAGCACCCAGAGCTTGGTATGATACACTGTCCAAATTCTTAATCGAGCATGATTTCACTATAGGCACAGTTGATAAGACACTGTTTAAATTCGTAAAAGCTGATCATGTCTTATTGGTACAAATCTATGTTGATGACATTATCTTTGGGTCAACTAACCCCAAATTGTGCCAAAAGTTCTCGAAGCTGATGCAGGACAAATTTGAGATGAGCATGATGGGCGAGCTAACATTCTTTCTGGGCTTACAAGTTCGATAGCTGGACAATGGAATTTTCATTAACCAATCTAAATATACGAAAGAACTACTGAAGAAATTTGGCATGGACAACTGTTTAGCAGTTGCGACCCCAATGAGCTATTCGATCAAACTGGATAAAGACGAAGCTGGATCTGCCATTGAGGTATCTCTTTATTGCGGTATAATTGGCTCTTTGCTATATGTAACTGCTAGCAGACCAGACATCATGTTTGCTGTCTGTTTGTGTGCTAGATTTCAAGTAGAGCCTAAAATATCACATTATATAGCTGTGAAAAGGATTTTAAAATATTTGAAAGGAACTTCCAACGTGGGTCTTTGGTATCCCAAAGACTCGGGCTTTCAACTAATCGGTTATAGTGATGCAGACTACGCAGGATGTAGGATTGATCGTAGAAGCACAAGTGGGACTTGTCAATTCTTAGGGGATCGACTGATTTCCTGGTTCAGTAAGAAGCAGACGTCCATTGCAACATCCACAGCTGAAGCGGAGTACCTAGCAGCTGGCAGCTGTTGTGCTCAAATACTATGGATTCAACACCAGCTGAAGGACTATGGCATTGATGCTTCTGAAGCGCCCATTCTCTGTGACAACACCAGTGCCATCGCGATCACCCAAAATCCAGTACTGCATTCAAGGACAAAGCACATAGACATCAGGAATCATTCATAAGGGACCATGTGCTAAAGAAAGACGTCCGGCTGGAGTATGTGTCGACTGAACAGCAAGTTGCTGACACGCGATCACCCAAAATCCAGTACTGCATTCAAGGACAAAGCACATAGACATCAGGAATCATTTCATAAGGGACCATGTGCTAAAGAAAGACGTCCGGCTGGAGTATGTGTCGACTGAACAGCAAGTTGCTGACATCTTCACAAAGCCTCTACCAGACGCTAAGTTTTCTTATTTTAGAAACATATTAGGTCTCCTAGAATTGCGTTGAATTGTCTGTGAGCTAAAAATTTGCAGGTTGACAGCTGTTGCTTAACTCAGCTGCGAGTCTTTTGTTCAGGGGGAATGCAAGACCTTCAGCTGAGGCAAGCATATTGCGTTGAGAGGATCTTAATCGTAGGGGGAACCAGGATCTGAATTTTTAAGTGCTACGTCGGCTGAATATGTGGAATCTGGACACACTCAGATGCCACATATACACAGCTGATACTTATTTGTGATCAGATCCTGCTCTACCCTCAGCGATATATTAAACCAGCTGTGACGACATAAGGTTTTGGCGTGTGTTTTTAACTTTTCACCGTACGATTAAAATATTTGAAAATTTATTTTAAAATCACTTTCTTATTTCACAACTTTGATAAAATATTTTCGAAATCATTTTCAAAATTGATCGCACCGTCGGATTATTGACACGTGGCTGTCATCATGCGAAACGTCACATCTACATTTTCTCTCTCCAGTACCTTTTTGCATTCCTTGAATATATTACGGTGTTTCTTGTTTAACCTTTCCCTTACCTTAAGCTTTTTACTCTCTGGTATTCTTGTGCTCGTACTCTCTTGTGTGTTCTCTGCAAATATTTTTCAGGTGTTCTATCTCTCTATCAACTAGCTGCGATGGAAAATCATCACTCTTCACCAACACTCTTCACGTCTGTTTTGACTCTGTTCTTGATGTGGATAATCCAGGTATGGTATCAATGTTTGAAGCCCTAATGGCATCTGGCCTATCAGGATTCTTGGGTTGCCCAGCAGTCTTATATGAATATGCGTTGACAGAGTTCTTTGTTAATGGCTCCGTCCGGGACGGAAAGGTAGTCAGTACTATTTGCGGGAAACAGGTGGATATCACTGAGGAGTTGTTTGCCAGTACGTTTGAGTTTCCAGTCGATGGGCTGAAAGATTTATCTGAGATTCCAAAGGATATTGTATTTGATGCGAGGAGCATCTTTTCCTTTTCTGGTGAACAAGTAAATACTTCCAGCAAAAAGCGGGAAATGAAATTTGAGTTCCGTCTTCTCAGTGATATTCTCGCAAAGACAATATCTGTAAAGGCAGGGTCCTTTGATGCGGTCACCCAGGAACGGTTTTTGATGATGGCAGCTATCACTTGTGGAGTAGTAATAAACTGGAACAGGCTGCTATTCAATATTCTCAAGGATATGGTGACTGCGGGATCAAGGCAAGCCAATGGCTATGCCATTCAAATCAGTCTTTTGCTGGAGAATGTTCCGAACTTGGAATTGGGAGATTCCTCGGAGTTCCCCTCTTCTAAAATCCTAACCAAGAAGACTGTCCACAGATACATTGCTGTTAATGACAAGGTTGGTGTGGAGGAAGTGACAGATGTACCCAGGGTGAAGAAAACACCCGTCAAAAAGGCTGTGTCTAGGAAGAGACCAGCGGCTGTTGATGAACTAATTGTGAAGAAGAAACGGACCCGTGTTGGAAAAGCTGCTGTTGTTGCTACTGATTCAGCACTTGAGGCAATACCCGTTCAAGCTGTTGCACCAATTTCTACTATGCCCCCTCTTGCACCAAAACATAAAATTCAAAAGAGGAAGAGGAGGTTGGCACTCGGCTCTGATGATGAAACTGTTGGAGAGCCAACCACTGTTGCTGTAGAGGTTGCTATTGAGAATATAGTTGAGACAGAGGGTAGAGATGCCTTTGATCAGATAATTGAGCAGGTTATTGCTGAAAATGCTCAGGTTGAGACTGATGTTGGAAGAACCAATGATAGTGGACCTGATGTTGAGGATCAGGGAGTTAAAACAACTGATGAAACAGAGCTCTGGTTTAATCTGCCTTACGAGGTATTTCATGATCGACCATCTGAGGGTATGGTTGAGACAGCAAGCAATACTGAGGAGGAGTTTGTATCTGAGAAAGTCACTGCTACAGACATCGGTGTTTAGACAGAAACTGGTTCAGATGTTTATCTTGTGGAGACACCTTCCGAGCAAACAGAGTTATTTCAGGGGACAGAAACAGCAACTGCTGCTCTGATGGATCTGTTTTGACAGATCCTGATTAAGTTTTGAATTACACAAAACCTGTTATTGTGTTTCTAACAATTCTACTTGAGTGTACAGATTTTAGGATCAAAGAAGAAGATCAGCAGTAGCTGAATCTGTCCAGTCGTGGTTTGAATGTTAAGTTCAGAATTTGGTTTGGTTTAGTTTCTAACAATTCTACTTGAGTGTACAGATTTTAGGATCAAAGAAGAAGATCAGCAGTAGCTGAATCTGTCCAGTCGTGGTTTGAATGTTAAGTTCAGAATTTGGTTTGGTTTATCAATGTAAACGGCAGCTGGATTAACAATGGAGACGTCCAAAGTTGAGTCGGTTGTTCGTAATCAGGTGGAGGCCAATTTAGACCAGCAGTTGTGATATTTGCTAAAGAGTAAATCGTATTTTCGGAGGCCTAAACAAAAGGAATTTGGCCAAAAACGGAGGAGCTCACTGCATAGAAGTGAGTCTTGCTCGTTGGACCGTTTCGGAGGGAATAGCACAGGCCTCATGCGAAAATGTGATCTGGAACAGAATCTATGAAGTCTGCTGGAAGAAATGTCGAAGAAGAAGATGAACAGTAGAAGTTTGGAATCAGTAGCGCAAGAGCTGGTATCAGCAATGATGACGTCAGCATATCTACTGGAGAAAGCTAGGAGCAGCAACGATGACGTCAGCATTGCTGATTGAAAGAAATCGAGAAACAGCTTTGATGACGTCATCATATCTGTTGAAGAAGCTTGTGGCAGAAACCATGACATCATCATATCTGTTGAAGAAGCTTGTGGCAGCAACCATGATGTCATAATACCTGTTGAAGAAGCTTGTGGCAGCAACCGTGACGTCATCGTATCTATTATAGAAGCTGATGAAGAATAGAAGCGAATCAGCAGAGAAGTTTGAAGTAGCTGTCAACAGTTTATGAATTGAAGATACAACCAGATGTTGAACATTTGAAGAAGCTGTCGACAGCAATGAGTTGAAGAATTAAGCAGAAGCTGTCAACAGTTTATTGTACATGAAGGAACAGAAGCTGTTGGACGCAATCAACGCTCAAAATGGAAAGAATCAGTGGCTGAGATTAAGTCGTGCAAATTGCCTGAATTTAAGGGAACAAGATTTGTACTATTCTGGGAAATAGTACAATTTACAGTAGGAGCACTGCACGCAATTTGAAAGACGACGAATTTGGCCTTGACAAGCGCAGAAAAGATTTGGAATTTATCTAACGGCTATAATTTGAACAGAGGCTTATTTATTTGAGTAGAGCGCCATTGAAGACGAGAAGAAGTTGCTGTGAGGCTGTCGCAGAAAATATCTAAATTGCACAGTGCACCAGCAGAGGGAAAAATGAACAGAAAGACGAAGCAATCGACCGACATTAGAGAGGAGCTTTCACGAGAGTCGATTGCTGAGTTTTAATTAGCTTGTGTAGAGCAATTTCCCTAGTGTGTGAGAAACAGAGAGTTGAGAGCTTTATTGTATCAAATCTCACACACAGAGATTCATTCACATCCATTGGTGAATGAATCTCAAAACCATTTCACAACAGGTTCCGTCCAAGCACGATGACGTAAAACTCATGTGTATGTATTTAGTCACACAGTTGCGGCTGGTGTGCATTGTTGAGTCTAGGAGTCCATACAAGTGCTGCTTGTGTGGGTGGGTGTTTGTAGATGTGCTGTAACCATCAAATTCTTCTAGTGGATCCTTCCGAGGTGGAAGAAGGGGAGATGTAGGACATTGAAGTCCGAACTTCCATAAACAAATATCAGTGTATTGTATTCCGTTATTATTCCGCACTTGCATTTAATATTAGCACGCACGCATAACAGATTGCACACTTGCACAGTAGCAGATTTCTGTGTAACAGAAATCTGTTTGCATCGTTTTAAAATATTAGGATTCAGTTCTGGTATTTTCCGCATGATTTTTAAATCATACCAGATCTGTCTCCGGTGCTCTGTTTATTTTAGTGTTCAAGAACATCGAGCTATTGCAACTCCGGTATTAGCAGCGCAAAATTTTTTAATCGCCCAATTTAAACAGCGGCTA
>KQ999068.1:0-26627 GCA_001598015.1 Dorcoceras hygrometricum
AACACTTACACTGTAATATTTCCTACACATAGGTTCACTCACATATATGAGAGATGAGCTGAATATAATAGATGAGTGAATCACCCCAAACAAACACAAATCAATGTATTCTTTCTCAGAGAGTCGTTAAACAAGTGAACAAAGTCACACATCCCGCGAGCTGGTGTGCAGCAGAGTGTGCTAAGAGTTCCCGTAGCTTGAGGGCTGGATCGGGTTATTGCAGAAGCCGTAATAATCAAAGTCTTCTAGTGAAAATCTTCCAGCAATGGAAGAAGGGGAAACGTGGGAGATTCAGCTCCGAACTTCCATAAACAAATTTGCAGTGTACTGATTTTTATTTCTTTTTGCATTCACGCATACATGTTTTAAAACCAGCTTTTAGATTTCAATTTTCAGAGAGTAGTTCCGGTTGTTTCCGCATGATTTATTATCATACCCGATCTACTTCTCGATGCTAAAAACATGTCAAGAACCAGAGCTATTGCAGCTCATATTTTTACTCGTTCAGATCGTGCAGCTCTGCTCCGTGACGATTCAGTTTAGGCGTGCTTCGTGCTGATTCAGCTTAGGCGTGATCTACCGTTTTGATCAATTGCGTGCTGTCTTGTAAAACCTTTTTTTAAAAAACACGCGATCTGATTTTGTGATCAATGAATTGGTGCTCGAGTTGTGTGACAGCTCCCAAGTACCAGTTAGTGAAGATTGCGTGCAGCTCTGCTCCGTGCTGAAACAGCTTAGGCACGACTGTTCAGATCACGCACGATCTGTTCAGCACGCGACGCGCGATCTGCTGTCTTTTGATCCTAACATATATTTTTGTTTATTTTTAAAATTTCAATTTATATATTCAACATATTTTTTTTAAAAGTTACTTCTTTAATGAATAAGTTTATTAGGTATTAATTAAAATATTGACATTTTTGTGAGAATATTTACATATATCCAAAGAAATAAAATCTAACGGTGTTAGGATTAAACGCTTACCACTAAGCCAAAAGCTATAGTTGTTAGTCAATGTACAGCTTTATTTTCTTATAATGTGGCAGCACAGAGTGCACCTATTATATGTGTTATGCTCGAGTTGTTAGGCTCATGAGTTCGAGGAGGGTGTATGTCTAACTGCTAGTGATGTCTTATTTTCCTTAAAGATCAGTCTTACTCCTTACCCTACCGTCGGTTCTATCTTAGCAAAGCTGAGATAGTATTATCCTTTAAAATCTGATGTCACACTTTTACAATCAACCTGACTAACCAGAGATAGTATTATCCTTTAAAATCTGACGTCACACTTTTACAATCAACCTGGCTAACCAGATCAAGTGGCACAATGTTAGTAGCTTGACGTATGAGAATTTCCCATGGGGTCACTTATCTAATATTTTTTTTGTTCATGCGCGCTTAACTCAACAAATAGTGACATTTATATATTCTAGGTCAATATACATAAAAAAATAAATATTTTTATGAAACAATTACTATTATTTTGATTCAAAAAATAGTGGAGTCAATTAATTAAACAAATTAGCGTTTTTAATTCCATAAAAATTTAACATTCAACGTCGATATTTGATATGTTAAGAATCAAATAAAATATACCGAAATAAAATAGATTTTGAAATATCTATTTTCATATTATAAAAATGAAGTAATGTAATATTAATTTAGCTGATTCTTTTGCTCAATTATTATTATTATTTCTCAAATAAAATAATATTAAGTTCATTCTAATAAAATGATTTCTTCATAATTTAAAATAAAAAAAATTCCATACAAATTAGAAAATAAATATTTACACAATACGGAGAATATAAACAAAGATTTAATATTACAAAAAATAAAGGAATTGAATCTCTTGTAAAATGAATGAGTCAATTGTCAAGTCATGAAAAATATATAATGGTGTTTAATGGTTTTGAACTAATAAAAAGGCTAGTTGGATATTTTGTATATATTAAGGAGTTTAAATAAATAATTTATATGCAATGGGGACTGAAACGCGATATTCATATAGAGACCGAGTTCTAATGAAAAAAATGTGTAGAGGAAGTTTACTCTTATTTCCCCTAACGAAGATACATACACAGATTTATGAAAAAACATAGTTAAAAAATACGAGCTTAAAAATGAATTTTAAAAATTTTTTACTTATATGAATATTTACCATATAACACAAAAATAGAAAAGGTGGCGAGGATACAAAATACCTGGGAAATGCTGAGGTCGGAACAAGGTTTCGCAATAAACGGTTATGATATTTTTAAATTATTAAAATAATATGATATTGCATATACTAAATATGAATATATTTGAGTCAGTTCATGTCGAAGTAACGTAACCATGTTCAGCTAGAAACCCGCCCACAGATAGTGTTGGATCTGTTTTTACAGATCCTAATTAAGTTTTGAATTACACAAAACCTATTATTGTGATTCTAACAATTCTACTTGAGTGTACAGATTTTAGGCACAAAGAAGACGATCAGCAGCAGCTATATCTGTCCAGCAGATGGTTCGCAATATATCGATCAGCAGTTGGTTTAATGCGTTCAAGGAATCAGCAGTTGAATTAGCAATGGAGACGTCCAGAGTTACATCAGCTGTTCGTAATCAGCTGGAGCATGATAATCCAGCTGAAACAATAACAACCAGCTGAAAAGCTAAAGTGCGAAGCGAACCAGCTGAATCAAGTATTGAGAAGCTTGCTGAAGAATAAGAAGAAGATTCAAGTTATAAGTACTGCTGACGAATCTGTTAGCAGTCGCAAGAAGAAGAAGAAGAAGAAGAAGATTTCGTTTATAAGTACTGTTGATGAATCTATCAACAGTCGCTATTCAAGAAGAAGAAGAAGAAGCGTAGATGGAGCTGGAACGAAGAAGTTCAGCAGGAAGCTACAGTTGAAGATTCAGCAGATGAGAAGAGGCGCTAAATTTGGATTGAGCTGTGATGACATCAGCCTTGATGTCATCACAATCAGCAGATGGAATTCAGCAGATGATGCTAAGCGCAAAAGAGAAGCGACGTCGTATTGTTAATTCAGCAGATGATGCTAAGCGCAAAAGAGAAGCGACGTCGTATTGTTAATTCAGCAGATGATGAAGATCAGCAGATGAAGCAAAGCGTGAGAGGAGAAGCGACGTCGTGTTGTTATTCAGCAGATGGTTTAGTATTGATGACGTCATCCGTGACGTCATCCAGTCGCAAGATTCAGCAGGTAGCTTGCATTCCAGACGCAAGAGGAAGCGACGTCGTATTGGAAGCTTATCCAGTCGCAAGCTACAGTGCAATCAGCAGATGCTATTTGAAGATAGCAAAACGATGTCGTTTACATAAGTTGATACGACAGCGTTTTGCTATTGCTATATTATTCAGCAGGAAGATGTTGCGATGGAAATAATCAGCAGGCGCGAAGATTCAGCAGGTAGCAACAGTACTTCCAGTCGAGAGCTTATATATATCAGCTGTTGCTACTCATCCAGTCGCAAGAAATCCAGGCGCAAAGAATCAATTGAAGAAGGAGCTAAGTGCAGCAGTCGTTGTATCAATTCAGCAGGAGCGAAGCAGTTGACAACTTACGAAGAGTTGCGAGAGCTGGATGTCAACTGCTGAGCTCAATTCAAAATGAAGAAAGCGACAGAAGCCTGCAAAAGAAAAGGACGCAAGTACTTTTACTTTTACAGAGGAGCGTTGCACCAAAATGGAAAGAAGACAAGATAGCCTTCTGGAGCGCTGAAGAGTTTTGGAAGCTTTCCAACGGGAAGTATTTTACAGAGGCTATATATTGAAGGCAACGCCAATTGAAGAAATAGACCACAGTTCGTGAAGTGGAGTGAACGAGACGCTATGCGTTCGTTCAGTTGGTGCTACTACAATACTGTGGGAAATATTCATTGATTACACAGTGCACCAACAGAGGGAAAATAATCTGAAGTGAAGCTGTCAACTAATCATTCGAGAGAGAGTTTCATTGCAGTTGACAGTGTAGCTAGAATTAGCTTGTTAGAGCACATTCCCTCGTGTGTGAGAAAAACAGAGAGTTGAGCGTTCATTGTATCAATCTCACACACCCGGATTCATTCACAACTGTTTGTGAATGAATCTCGAAATATGTTCACAGATACCGTCCAAGCATGATGACGTAAAACTCTTGTGTATGTAGTTAGTCACACAGTTGCGGCTGATGTGCAGTTATGAAGAAGTGGATCCTTCCGAGGTGGAAGAAGGGGAGATGTAGGATGTTGATATCCGAACTTCCATAAACAAATATGCTGCGTACTGTATTGTGTTCTTTAAGCTTTCAGCATTCGCATTTTACAGTTAGCATATTTCATTAAGCATTGCACGCATAAACAGTTCAGCACTTAGCATATCATTTCAGCAGCACACACACGCACGAGTCTTGAACAGATTTATGTTGTACATAAATCTGTTTGAGTTGTTTTAAAATATAGGATTCAGTTCTGGTATTTTCCGCATGATTTTTAAATCATATCAGATCTGTTTCCGGTGCTCAAGGCTTTGATTTTACACGTTCAAGAACAAACGAGCTATTGCAGCTCAAGTTAGTATCAGCAGCGAGCAATTTTTTTAGAAAGGTTTTTATCAAACGCGCTCTTGCTGCTGATCTTTCTTTTTGATCCTAATTTCTAAACTCGGACCAACAAGTGGTATCAGAGCTTTGTGCCTCTGGTGCTTCTAAGTGGTTGGTCTTGTGCTTTTAATTTAGGGACCAACAAGTAGTTTCCAAGAAATCTGTCGCACAACCTAAACTTATACACAATCAACTTTTGTCCAAATCTTTCCAATATATAAATGTGTATCTCAAGAACAAAGTATCATCAACACGAATCCTTGAGTCGAAAATCTGATAGATATAACTAGAATGCCTGGGATTGTGGATATGTGGACTAGTGAGCTGGCAAAGTTAAGGAACAGGGGTCGAGCCGATTACTCAGGTAGCTCTCCTCCAGAAAGCCATGAGGCTGCCCCTGAGGCCTCGGTGGCTCACGGAGGCTCGGTTTCTTGGCTACACAGCCTGGCTCAAGCCATACAAATGAAGGAGTTGCCAACCTTGCATTGCTCAGAGGAATCGATCTCCATGCTTGAGGACAGCTTTTGTGCTTGAAGGAGGAAATCTGCTCTCTCTGTAATAATCAGTATGCTTCGAGAGTTGCTTTAAGGGGAAGTTCAAGCTTCGTATAATGAAGTGAAAAGGGAATTAAGCATTTTTCATGTTTCGATTATGTGACATTGAATAAATGCCATCTTATTATTTAGCATTATGTGATTTAAAACCTGAGGATGAATGGCTAAAGGCAAATTCATCTTAGATGTATATTTTATCAGTGTATTAAACGAAAAGTAACTATTTAAACAGTATAATACACCTCCTCAAAGAGGCCATTTTGTTAACTCCGTGTAATTCTTTACAGAGCTTCAATATGCACATATTTTAAACTATGGACAGATTTTATTCTCACTAGTTTTACATGGAACGATCTCTACATAGATGAGCTAGGTTCCATGCTCTCAGACGACCTTTCACTACCGTCGACAAAGAATGTATTAATCTCATCCTGCCACTTAAAAATCTCCTTACTGTACCTAAGAGCTTTATCAACACTATCAGGCTCTAGTCCTATCACCATTGAAACAAACAGCTTTTTCCCGGTTACGGAAGTGAACAGCCTTTTGAACTTCACGGCTATGTAATGGAAAGCCCGTTGAGGCAATGGCGGATTGTTGTTGCTGGTGATGCTATGTGGATGAAGGCTAATAACGGGGTTGAAATCGTGAAACCATTCACAGTTTCTCAGAGGAGCATGTTCCAACTTTTCCTCTAAGAGATCAAATTTATTAAGAATGAGAAGAAAATTTTTGTCAGCAAGTGTTGGGTGAGTGACAATGGTCTCAAAGTGGTTCTTGGTTTCCAACATCTTGTTTGTGCGAATGCCACTCATGTCTTCGTAGTATTCATCATAGTCTGTCAAGGAAACACAGTAGATTACGAGGTCGATGTCTTCAAACATCTCTAACCATTTGCAGTTCTCCCCGAGGCTACTTGCATGAGCTCGAATTAGTTGGTAGCTGCACGGATAAAAGATGAACATGAACATTTTTAGTTATTTGTGGACTTCCTTAGAATGGAGTGTTTGTTGTTGTATCAAAAACTATAGTTGTAACTAACGGTGTAACCAAAAATCTTTAAAACATTCTCGAGAAAGAAAATTTTAAATGCTATAGGTTCTGTCATGGTGTCATATAGCAACATGAGCTATTGGTGATCCTCTATAATCTCCCTCAAAACAAATTCCTTTACATGCAATTAGTTAAAATTATGATGTTGGCAACGATGCTGCTCAAAATATTAACAAACCAGATTTCATGACATTTATGCAGCTACACAAAACAGAAGTAAGAATAGTTTGTTATTCCCAAATAACTTTCCTTTTAAGGTAAGAACTAAGACTGCAAAATTAGAGAACTGACCTCGTCGAGGGATCATTCTGATCTAAAGTTTCCATGTACCCATCCTGAGAGGTCTTAGGAAAAGAAAACTCCATGGAGGCAACCCCATTTGAAGCAGTGATGCCTTCTGCATGCAAGATATCCATTTCAGAGGGCTCGTAGTCAACTCTTGAAATTTCCACGGCCTTTCATGAAGGAAAGGAAAAAAAGATTCTTAAAAACTGAATTATATGCAAGTATCACAACTTCATAGCAAAAGTTCAAGTAGTTAAATCTACCCGATCTAAGAAATAATTCGCAGCTGTTGGAGGCATATCAAGTTCACTTCTTCGCCTATAAGTTGCTTGAAATGCTTTATCCTTCCACAATTCTGTGACTAAGGGAGAGTACTCTCGAGTAGCAGCTGGGAATATGGCCTCCAAGTTGCCTGACATCGTAACTTTGAGTAGCCAATTCGCAAATGCCTTCAGTTTCGGACTAAGTGAATAAATGTTTTCCTCAACAACCTGGTCTGAGATCTCTGTCAAAGTCAATTTTTTCAGAAACTGAAGCTAAAAACTTAACCTTTTCAATTAATGTGTCATACAAGCAATCATACAGGACAACAGAGGCAATTATAGCTATCCAAAAATTTATTAGGATCGATGAACAGAGTATATTTTTGCATACCCGAAGGACCAGGTTCATTAGCACGCTGTATATTTGCTTGGATTGAATATTCTCGTTCGAAAATTTCATTGCCCTCGAGCAGAATAGCTAAATAACGGTACAAGTTTCTCTGAATCACAAACTTCATATCTTGCTTCTCATCTTCTGAGAAATGCACTTTATACACAATTTTCGCCTGGAGAAACAAATAACCAAGTATATTCAATCAGTTGCTGTTCATTATTGGTTAAAAATCAATGAACCGTGCAGACTCCTAAACAAAATCTAGATGTGAGGTAATGATCATCCCGCCTCACATAGAACAATGAATCTAAAGCCAAGAAAGTAGGCATACTTGTTTTAAACAAGACACAAACTCAAAAAGCAGATACATACTTGTTTGAAGATAGTACTAGTTCCTGATTGATCACAACCAACAAGTAGAAGTTTATTCATTGATTTGGCTTCCAAGTTCTTTGAGTTCACCTCTTCTGTTTCTTTGGCTACACCACTACCACCAGGCTTTGAAGAATCTGAAGGAAATGGCAGAGAGAGAGCCGAACAGACTATCTTAACTCTTCTCTGAACAAGAAAATTTTGATAGTAATGAGCATGGGCGAAGATGGCTCAGATGAACAGTAGATAAAGAAACAAGAATTTGCGACCAAATACTAAAGTTTACCTTCTCCCATAAACTCCCCACCACATTGTTCATGCCTTCAAGCTGACACAACCCATCTGGTGCAAGCCAAAAGTGAGTGTTCACATCACATCTGATTCCAGCAGCCTGCAAAGATTCCGAGAATTTTAATTTTCTTCATTATGTTCATGCTCACAACTAATAAAAAAGAATTTTAAACACAACAACCTTCAACATCCAGATCTCTGCTTTAGTGACCTCCCGATTATTTATCACCACATTTGTCTTCCCATTGCTAGCAGTTCTCTTAATTTGATAACCCACCTCCAGTTCGGCGCTGATAATCTGGCATGGTTGCTCTCCTTCCTTTTTGATTGAAGAAAAAACTTTTAAGTAATTACACTAAAAACAGGATATAAGTATCAGAATCTTGTCTAAGAGGAATAAGATCAGTACTCACCTTTCCCCAGAATCCAGACACTCTATCATACCAATATTTTCCTGGTCTAAGATTCTTTGGAGGATTCGGGCAGTTTTGCAACAGAACCAACTCTTCAATAGATAGAGTTTTTTCATTTACGTAAATAAGATGTGGTGGAAGCTGATTGGCCTCACATGATATCTCAGAACTCATAATTTGCTTGATAGCATCATTTGTTAGAATGCTTTTCAGCATTCTTGAGCATTTCCCGAGTGAATTGCGTTTTGACTCATCAATTCGATAACCGATACACGATATGCATTTTCTTCCCTCTGGCATAGATCCCATTGCTCTAAGCACGCACTTGCTACAATACTTTAAGCCACAAACTATGCAAACTTCTTTCTCTGCGAAACGGTTTCTTTTATGACACCGATGACACAACCCTTTCGGCCCATCATCTGAAATAACTGGCTTCTCTGGGAACTTTACAAATTCATCATGATCACTCTCTTCAGACGTAGCATCACTTGATGGCAAATCACGAAAAGTGACTACGGCTGTCCTACTCCCTTGGCCAGAGGTTTCATCGACCCAATATTCCTCGCCTTCACAAGATTCAGCTTCTGATGAAATTTCTTGCGGCCTCGATGTCAATCTCCTTGAATCAGAAGTGGAAGGTTGCAAAGAATTGTCATGTGATACACTGGCCCAAGAATCATTATAGAAGTCTTCAACATCTGAATCTCCCGAAAACGTATTCGAATCATCATTACCATCCAAAACTACCGTTGTACCCGAAGTACTCGTACTAGGATCTCCATGCAACACATCAGGTGTGGGTGGACTAACACCTAATGTACCCTCTCTACAACAACCATTCTCTGATTTCCTCGCATAAACTTCATCAGAATCCAAGATTTCATCAGTAACTAACAGCGGGCCATTGGATTCAACAACTTCAAGACCTGGTTTCAACTCATGTGATAATTTCTTCCCACTTTTAACTATTGGTTGAATAACTGGTAAGGACAGATTATTATATATCACAGCACTAGCAGCCTCCGAAGCAGTCGGGATCTGATGAATGTCGACTGGAACTACGTGGGGAATTTCATGGCTGATTGGAGGGCCAAGATACTCCATGGCAAAGGAGTATTCCACGCTATACTCATCATCATGATCCTCACTTTTTGTTGATGAACCAGGCAAAATTCTCCTTAAAACACTCGTCATAATCTAAACTAAACGTATCCCAAATCTTCAAAAATGTTTGTCCCTTATATTCTTAACCTAAAATCAAGAAACAAATCATGGCTTTCAACATCTGAGACATTTAAAGAAACACCTTTTCATGTATTTACAATAATGGGTACAAAAAATGAATAAAAACGAAATCTTTACCATTATAATCACTTTCAAGAAATGGAGGACTGAAAACGAAATCTCGAATGCTGTTCTTAAGATGGTGTTGGAAGTTCTTGGAATACAGTTGGTGCGATAAAAAGATGGAGATTTTTGACACCTTAAAGGTTCAACGTTGAAGACTTGAAAGACCAGTTCTTGATCAAATTTTCAAAGACCCACTACCAGTCTTGATCAACGCGCCTGCGAGAAATTTGTCAGCAAGTATAGTTTGAAAGAGGGACAATGGGTTGCTGGTCTTAATATTTAAATAATTCAACATCTTTTATTAAAGACCTGGATATTACAACCAATAATTTATTGAGTCTTGAGTTGACTTCGTAATCTGCTTGAGAATTACCATTTTTCTATCAATATGGATTGTAAAATTTTATAAATATTTGTTATAGACATAAAATAAGTAATCCATGTGCTTGTACACGTGAAAATAATAAAATACAAGATCTTCGATTAATCGGGGCGCTTTTATTTTATTTTATCGGGGTTAACATTAACATTATCGACTACCGGTGTAGGCATTGGCTGTGATAATAAATTAAATATTTTATGATCCAACTCGAAGATCATCTCCAACCCGTGACTCAGTTTGATGCAATTTTCATACTAAACTGGTGCAATTGCTGTATCAAATACAACATTCATCTCCAAACCATTTAATTCAAATTTTGCACAAAAAGATATATTCTAAGAATATTTCCATTAATTTTTATATATTAATATTTCTTATAATTTACATATTATCTTTAATAAATTTAACCATATAGTTATTATTAATATCTTAGATAAATAACTTAAATGCGTAGAATTTAACAAAGGAACATAATATGAATCTAACTCAAACAATTGAGTAATTATATTCCTCCATATGATCAATTATAGCATTTCATAGTACATATTGAGCATCATTATCTTTTATCTTTTTATATCGACTGAGAAATTCTTAAGCTGATATGCTCATCAATAACCATTTTTACGTCTGGAGCTGGTGCTTCTCTCATTTCTTGAATGAATGCACTAAGGTCATGTTCATCTTCAATAATCATATCGTGCATTATAATACATGATGTCATTATATAATGCAAATGATGTGTCTTCCAATCACGTGCTAGCGATGCAAAGATAGCAAATCGGGACTGAAGAAAACGCATGCTCAACGTCTTTTCTACAAGACTCTTGTTTCATTGCAAAATATTTTGGACCACACAGATCGTGAATAGTTTGAACTATAAGTGACCATTTTGGATAATACCATCGGTTACGTAATATCCTGTATCATATTTTTTTCTTCCGATTGTATAATGAGATGAATGAGCAATACTTTGTGCAAGGTTGAAAAATAGATTGGACGAATGTAAAACATTGATATCATTATTAGATCACGGCATACGAAAATACACAAGTCACATGTAAAGATCATAATCAGCCACAACTTCTAAAATGATTGTTGGAGATCCGCTACGACCTACATGTTGACCTGCCAAGGTGGGACAATTTTTCCAATTCAATATATACAGTCAAGACTTCCCAACATTCCTCGGAATCCTCGTTGTTTATAATAGAGTAATAATCTTGTAATATCATTGGCAGTGAGTAACCTCAAGCATTGCTTCGAGAAAACGTGAACATGACGCATTTGGAAATTATTTTGGTGATTTTGAAAGATCTGGATCTAATTTGGAAGATTACTGATGAATTATCTTATTCTTTATATGTTGTTTTTTTATCTCGTTTAGTTATCATTATATTTCATTATTATTATATATTTATAATTCGAGTCTGTTATTAGTATATTTCTATTTCAATTATGTATTTCAAATTTAGATCAGAGACCTCTAATTGATTCAATTAGTTTTTCAATTAAGTAATTTTTTTAAATAATTAGTTTTTGTAGATTATAAATTTATATATTTTTAATAAAAAATTATAAATAAATAATATAAAACAAAAAAGTACTTTAAATTTTTATAAATTTTAATAAGATTAATTAATTAAGTTAACTTATTATAATTTCGGATTTTTATTTTACTATATATTTTTAATAATTATTTTTTATTAAAAAAATTAAAAAACAAATAAATGGTTTGGCCCAGAGCTCAAAAATGGCGTAGAAATTGGAGCTCAATACCGAATTGAAGAAATGACGACCGATTTGGAGCAAATGTTGGAGACTTATTTCAGCACCAAAATAGTGCAAAACACTAAATTGGTGCCGGGTTGGAGAAGCCCTAATGGAAACAGAGTGGAATGTGATTGTTGAATATTCTAAGTTTTGGTGAAAAAAATAATAAGTTAAAATAAAATCAGCTCGGAGGATAAGTGAACAGATCATGCCAGAGCTAACAACGTGTTTTGTTCAGATCAGCTTTGGGCTAAGCTGAGTAAGGACAACTTAGCAATATAAGTTGATTAAGATCAGTTCAAGAGCAGAAAAACTTATAGGATCAGATCAGTTCAAGAGCAGAACAACCTAAAAGAGCAGATCATTTTGAGTACATCAGCTCAAGAGAATTCAACTCAGGGCAAATCAGACAATATAGGCAGAAGAAAAGGAGTTTCAGAACCCATCCCTACACAAGAAGTATGAGAAACTCTTGGAGACCAAGGACTGTATGGTTAAGACAGAAGGTCAGAAATTACAAATCGGGGCAAATAAGTGGACTATCGAGGATAGGATTTCTTCTCAAGCATCGAGTTCATTAAGTTTATCTCGAAGCACTAAACAAGCACTAACTCTAAAAACTTTTAGAAGAGCCCATGCAAGGGTTAATGAAAGTTTTAACGATTGAAACTGTTGAACATGCGGAGCAAGGGAACATATCTCCACCAACTATCCAAAAAATGAAGGAATCGAGCGTTTTGAACCAACTCTCGACAATCAAGGAAGCGGTTTACTATCAAAACTTAATTCAAGTATACTAATATGAGGATGTTCCCTCATATGAAAGTATATATGAAGAAGAGGAAATGCTAAGCCAAGAAGGATCTGATGGAGAATTAGAGTCAGAATATGATCGAGGAAGAAGTGTTTCATCACGAAGCATATGAATACTTGTCCAGTTTCTTTAGCCAGACAATTATCTCTCACAATATGGTTCAAAGAATCATGAGAGAAAATTCAAGTCTACAGAGATATCAGGAATTCCCTGCGGGACAGATAGAAATCTGAGGAAATTTAGGCCTAAGAAGCAAAAAGCATCATTTGATCTATAAGGTTTCCAGAAGGGAAATGGATATCCCAATAGAAATAATAGAAAACAGAATGGAGAGGCAGCGAATTCCTTTTGAAGAAATAAAGGAGAAATTACAAAAACTCAAGACGGAAATAGCACGATACAATGTCCTGAATTCATATTGGAGCAGTCCAGATCATGATAAAAGCTACCTTAAAAGAAGGAATTGATTCACCCATTGATATCGCTATATGCGATAAACGAATGAGTAATTTACGTGGCTCATTATGGGGAACTATCTCAGGAAATCTATGTGTGGGAAAATTTTGGGAGTAATATATCCAGAATTGTCTACAATTTAGCAGATCGAGATATTAGTCGAGCTTTGACATTACATTAGAAAACTTTCAAAAGAAGAGACTGATGAAAGAAGGTAATAGACCATATTCTATTACTTATTAAGTTTCGTGTGCTCTTTCTAACACTCACTATTCAAAGTTATTTATTATAAACGAGTTTATTAAAATATCATAGATATTCGAGAAATTAGTTCAAGCTATCTACCCCGAAAAAATTGAGTTTCCATTAATACGGGAATTAGATATCCAGATCTAGGATAAACCAATCCTACAAATGAGTCAAAGTTTGAGACTGGAACCTAGAAGATTATCCTTTCAAGGGGATATAAGTACAAGTTATAGATGGTGAAAACCCCTTAGCGAAGAAACTCATACGACATTAAGAAGTTTCTCTACATTAGGAAAAGTTAGATATCCTAAAGGGTGGAAAGATATTTAAGTAATATTTGATATTGCAAGCCAAATGAATCAATCCCGTTGCAATAATAAATATTATTTACAACCAATAATAAAAACCTTCCAAGAAGTGATAGTATTGAAAATTTGGAACCAATAATAGAAACCTTCCAAGAGGTGATAGTATTGAAATTTTGGAGGTCCCCCTATTAAAGGAATACTGGCAAAGAACCAGATCGACTGATTCTTGGACTAGAGTTTCTTGAGGAACACAAACTTTGGAAACAACTTGAAAACGGAATGGAATTCATGGTGGACGATCATATTTGGAAGATTCAATGACCACCAGTCCATTCTCGATATACATTCCAGTAGGAATGTTATATGAGCAATATAAGGAAGAAATATGAGTTTTCCCAAATGAAGTAGAAGAAGATTTACCTCAAATAGATGGAAGAGATTTCTCAAAAAGAATTTTAATCCTTAAAAAGGGATTAAGTAGGTATAAATCATGGTCGGAGGTGCATGACAAACACCTTTGTATAACATAATGATATAGGATCAGGAAACAATTTCCTGTAAATTTTAAATGCTATACACAAGAAAATAAAACCAGGAGACTAGTGTTTACAACAGCGTGTGATCACAAATCATGGTTAAAATATAAAAAGAAGCATTTTACACAAAAATACTGATTCAATTTCAGCAAATGTGAGGACTGTAATTAGCATCTTTAATTAGTGTTATGATTACGAATAGATTTGAGGGAATAACCCGATTTAATCTCGTAAGATGTTTGAGCGGATTAGATTGGAATGAGTACTTAATCGGAGAAGCGAGCCTTGTGAACTATCAGGTATCCAGCCTAGGAAAATTAGTCAAAGCTATTTGTGAGATCAGCTTTGGACGTGGGCAGGATTGAGTATATCAGCTTCGGATTTGAGTTAGAAGTGTATCGTGAAGTGTAAGGAAGAGACCAAGCGCTGAGTTAATTTGGTGTATCGTTAATCACTGGAGTTCATATTTGGAGAATACCCCGTGCGAGAGAATTAGAAATGTTGTGAGAATCCGTTTGGTTCGTGGTTTGAGTAGACCGGTTCGTTGTTTTCAGATTTGAGTGAGATCTGGGTGTCTAGATCTGACCCTTGTGTGAATGAGCAAGTTGTCATGAGTGGGAGGCGAACGATGTCGTTTTGGATCACCCTGGGTATATGCGGGTTAAGTATAAATGATGTGATTTCGTTTGGCGTGAACTAGATTTGGCGTTGGTTGAGTGCGATAGATGCGACGTCGTTTAGCGAGCATCAGATTTGGTGAGAGCTGGACCCCGGTGCGACGTCGTTTGGTAGTGATCAGATTTGGTCAGCGTAGAGAATCAAAGCTGTTTGAGTGCTCAGATCTGAGTTTGTCGGTGGCACTGTAGCGTTGACTGAGTATATATATGTGTTGACCAACACTTAGTGAATTTGAGACCCGACATTTCTTATCTTCTTCCTCAGAGAGCTATCGACTCATATCTGTTCTTCAAACCCTTACTGTTCATCCAAACACAAATCTGGTGATTGCCGTCCGCCGTTGGAGCAAGATTGGTGGCGCTGAGCTCGTCTCCTTAAGATCTTTCGATTGATACCATTTTGGAGACTTGAGTCGTCGAGTTGAGGGAGCGTGAAATAGTTTCAGTGTTCGAATATCTTCGCCATTTCTGGCCAGTGATTTCTTCCTGTTCCGAGTTTCGATTAGAGCTGGTTATCTTGTTTAAGGTTTCGGTTTGGGTTGAGTTGTTGGTAGCACCCAAATCTGTTCCAGTATAGTTGTCCCTGAGCTGTTAGTATGGCTGAGCAGGTGGTAGCTACGTGATTGTTCGAGCAGCTTCTGTTAGGTGTTTGCCGAGAGCTGTTGGAGCTGTGTTCTCATGCGTGAGCTGCTGAGCGTGTGCCCATGTGAGATCTGTTGAGGTAGTATTTGTACGAGTTTGAGGTACGCTGAGCTCATACTAGCAGCTTTGATATAATCATGTTAATATTTCCTGCGTGATGTGAGCTGCTGTGTGGCGTGATCTGCTGTGTTTAATTGCTAGCTGAAGTTGTCTTGCTGCACAGTAACTGCTGGTTCTCTGTTTGAATTGTCTATGCATTATTTATATGTGTTTATTGTGAGCTGAATCTGTTTTGCATACACGCATATCATATTGAGCCTGATTTAATTGAGAATCGATCGATTTATGGTACCAATATGTTGATTCTAATGTTTTTGAGAAAATGAAAGAATGAGGTGTCGGGTGGCTACCGTATCCTCGATTCCCTGCTGTGAGGTTTGTCGATTGCCCTGAGATTCGCTTGGGTAGCTCCCACTCCTCAGCTTGCATGAATGACACCGGTGGGTTGAGATTGAAAGATTAGATTGCAAGCTACTGGTACTGCATGTGAAGGGCATGGGTAGCACCCATGATTCCACATGGGATGTGGCCACTACTTTATTGATTCACTGCCGAGCTTTGGGCATGGATTGTTGTTGATACCTGATAAGATTTCATGGTACCCTGATCATGCATTGCATGTTTGAGATATTGCATGTTTTATATGTTGGCTGGTTTTATAGACGATCTCGTACTGAGGTTTGACCTTGTTTTATTTTCCCGTTTTGGTGCAAGGGCGCAGTGGTTGGTCTATTCCTGGAGAGCCTGACATGGGAGGAGTTCACGAAGGTATTTGTTAGGATCGATTTACCGGGGGTGATGTCCGTGAACCCCGCCACAGCTCACATTGACTCTCACACAGGCTTGACATCAACCCCGTAAGTTACGTGCATTTAAAAGTATAAGAGTTGAAAAACCAGCACGCAACTCAAATCGGACCGCATTATAGTGAAACCAGCTTAGTGCTAAACCAGCGCAGTGGAAGAGCTTGGTTCTAGCTGGTTGTTCCAACCAGCTCGATGAAAGTGCAAACGATCTGGTTATTTAACTAGAGCTGCAATAGCTCAGTGTTCTTGAATACTTTGTGCACCGAGATACAGATTGAGTAATGAATATAAATCATGCGGAAATAACTCAAACTGTACTCTTAGATTCGAAAGCTCATTTAAACAGTTTTAAATGGTTTTCAACAAAACATGCTAAGCGTATGAGTAAATGCAGAAAGCAGTAAAGTAATACGCTGATTTATTTATGGAAGTTCGGAGCTCAATCTCCTACATCTCTGTCTGTGTTGGCCTTTGCAGGTTCTTCAGGTAATCCAGTTGGACCGAATGGAGCGTCAGCTGGTAGATCCCCGTTCTAAGTCTCAGTTATTTATACTATGTATTGAACTAGTGGATGCCCTGTGTGAATATGTATTTGGGGATCTGTATTTGTATTTTACCTGTATTGGTTTTTGTTCTTGTTGGATTTTGAGTCTAAATCCATATTTTTAGTATGTTGTATTTTTAAGAGTTGATGTTGGTTCAGGCCCAAACGAAAATTTTTAGCCCGTATTTCTATGCTTCCGTGTAATTATGATTAACTGATTTAATAATATGTGGTTTAGCGTACCGGGCCTGACATTTTGGTATCAGAGCTTAAACTGGGATAAGCTTGATTCTTTTCCATCACACTCGAGTCTAGGCACAGAGTTTGAGTCTTTGTTTGTGATTGGCTCTGTGATTATGCTGCTTGCTTCTGTGTATTCTCTGTTCTTGCTTCTTACCTCTGAGTTTTGGTAGATGCCGTCGAGGAGAGGTAGAAGTAGAATCGCTAGGCAGGTAGATGGGGAGTCTAGAGCCCCGGGAAGCGATGAGGATGTTGAGAAGCAGAGTGTGCCTTTGCGTCGTCGAGGTAGACAGGCAGAGGTTGAGGTAGAAGATGTGACTAGGCAGATTGGCGAGATAGAGCTAGTTCTGGCTACGTTCCAGAGGATGAACCCCCCCGTAGTTCACTGGCGCTGAGAGTGGTCTGATGGCGATTATGCTGCTTGCTTCTGTGTATTTCTCTGTTCTTGCTTCTTACCTCTGAGTTTTGGTAGATGCCGTCGAGGAGAGGTAGAAGTAGAATCGCTAGGCAGGTAGATGGGGAGTCTAGAGCCCCGGGAAGCGATGAGGATGTTGAGAAGCAGAGTGTGCCTTTGCGTCGTCGAGGTAGACAGGCAGAGGTTGAGGTAGAAGATGTGACTAGGCAGATTGGCGAGATAGAGCTAGTTCTGGCTACGTTCCAGAGGATGAACCCCCCCTACGTTCACTGGCGCTGAGAGTGGTCTGATGGCTAAAGGCTGGTTGGAGCATATGGAAGAGTTGTTTGACACAGTGGAGTACTCTCAGGAGAGAAGACTGAAGTTGGATGTCTTGCAGTTGAGGGATCATGCTCAACGCTGGTGGAAAGATACTTCTCGAGTCATGAGAGAGAGTGGTACTTTGATTTCTTGGGAGAGCTTCTGTGCAGCTTTTCAACAGGAGTATACCCCTGAGTCCTACTATAATAACCGTGAACGGGAGTTTGATAATCTGAAGCAAGGGAACATGGGGGTGGCCGAGTATGCTAGACAGTTTTCTTCGCTTCTGTTGTATGTTCCCACGTTTCTAACCAGGAGAGGACGAAGAGGAACAAGTTTCTGAGAGGGTTGAGGCCCGATTTGTTCCGTATGGTGTTGGATGGATCTCCTGCGACTTATGCCGAGGCAGTGGATAGGGCGGTGAACATTGAGGAGAGTCTGTTGGAAGCGCAAAATCAGGTTTAGCCGATAGCTGGACGCATCTTTCAACCTGTGCAGAGGTGATGCAACCATTTCAGCCTCCTCAGATGTCTCAACAGACTAATCGCCAGAGGTTTAAGTCTCGAGGAAAGCCATTTAAGAGACGATCGAATTCGAGTTCTTCTGGTTCTGTTAGCTCTCGTGGTAGTGCCTCTGGAGGAGTGACGTGTGGACAATGCGGAGGTCGTCATATGACTTCTCACTGTCGTGCATTTCAGGGTCACTGTTACAAGTGTGGGCAAATCGGGCATCTGGCTAGAGTGTGTCCGTCGACGAGGGAACAACCCTCTAATCAGTCACAGCAAGGTTCAGTTGGTGGTTCTTCACAGAGACCACGACCTTTTGCTCAGTCCCAACGATCAGGATTCAATCACGAGAATCGTCTAGGTTTGGAGGTCTTCTAGACCTCAGTTTTCGGGACCGCAGCAAGCTCAGGTGAATGCCTTGACGAGAGACAAGCTGATGATATGCCTGGAGGAGTTATTGTAGGTACTTGTGTTATCTTTGATTTTCCTTCACGAGTTTTGTTTGATATTGGAGCATCACACTCCTTTATATCTGATTTATTTGTGCATGAGTGTGGGTTGAGCTCTCCCCCACTGTGTGATGTTGTATCTATTTCTACTCCTGCTGGCGTGTGGTTGATGTCCTGTGAAGTGGTTTTGGATTGTGTGATTAGATTTGATGAGAATGTGTTGGTGACTAATCTGATTGCCTTGGAGATTAGAGATTTTGATTATATCTTGGGTATGGATGTGTTGTCGGTGTATAGAGCGACTGTAGATTGTTTCCATGGTGTAGTGAGGTTTAGATCTCAATTCGGGGAAAAGTGGGATTTCTATGGTGCTGACTCGCGATCGAAGATTCCACTAGTGTCTGCCATGGAGTGTTTGTCGCTAGAGAACTCCGGGTTTATAATCTATGCCCTTGATGTTTCCCCAAGAATCGCGGATAGAGTTGAGCAATGTACCGATTGCTCGAGAGTTCCCAGATGTGTTTTCGGATGAGATTCCTGGATTTCCTCCGAGACGAGAGATTGACTTCAACATAGAGTCGGTGCCAGGGACAGCCCCGATTTCGAGAACCCCTTACCGATTGGCACCAGCTGAGTTGAAGGAGCTCAAGGATCAGTTGCATGATCTTTTAGAGAAGGGATTTATTAGGCCGAGTCTGTCGCCTTGGGGAGCTCCGATTCTTTTTGTGAAGAGAAGGATGGGTCTATGAGGATGTGTGTTGATTTTTGACAGTTGAATAAAGCGACGATTAAGAACAAGTATCTGTTGCCTAGGATTGATGATTGATCAGCTGCAGGGATACGCAGTGCACTCCAAGATCGATTTGCGATCTGGTTATCATCAGTTGCGGATTAGAGACAACTGATGTGACGAAGACGGTGTTCAGGACTAAGGCATTATGCATTTCTGGTGATGCCATTTGGGTTGATGAATGTTCCTGCTGTCTTCATGGATCTGATGAATCGTTTCTCATTATGCATTTCTGGTGATGCCATTTGGGTTGATGAATGTTCCTGCTGTCTTCATGGATCTGATGAATCGTTTCTTTAGTGAGTACATCGATCATTTTGTGATTGTCTTCATAGATGATATCTTGGTTTATTCGAGGAACTTCAGAGAGCATAAGGAGCACTTGAGATTGGTGTTGCAGAAACTGAGAGACTCACAGCTCTATGCAAAGTTCAGTAAGTGTGAATTCTGGTTAGATAAAGTAATCTTTTTGGGTCATGTCATTTCTGCAGGGGGTATTTCCGTGGATCCTAGTAAGGTCTGTTCTTAACTGGGAGCGACCTATGAATGTTTCAGAGATCCGTAGTTTCTTAGGTTTGTCTGGCTATTACAGACGTTTCATTGAGGGTTTCTCTTCAATAGCCAAGCCGATGACGCAATTGACCTAGAAGGATAGAAGATTTCTGTGGATAGACGAATGTGAGTCGAATTTCCAGTTGCTTAAGGAGAAGTTGACTACTGCTCCTGTGTTGGCTTTACCTTCGGGTTCTGGAGGTTTCGTGGTTTGTTCCGATGCTTCTCTGAATGGTTTGGGCTGTGTATTGATGCGGAACGGGCGAGTGATCACTTATGCATCTCGACAGTTGAAACCCCATGAGATGAGATACCCCGTTCATGATTTGGAACCGGCTGCTATTGTTTTTGCGTTGAAGATTTGGCGTCATTACTTGTATGGTGAGCAGTTTGTGGTGTACACAGACCAAAAGAGTTTGAAGTATATCTTTACTCAGTCAGCTCTGAATATGAGACAAAGTCGTTGGATGGAGTTGCTCAAGGATTTTGACTGTGAGATTCAGTATCAGCCTAGGCGGATGAACTTAGTGGCGGATGCTTTGAGTAGGAAAGCCCAACCTGCGATGTTGACGTCGTTGAGTATATCCAAAGTCCATGAGCATTTGGGGACTTCGGGATGGTGTTTTCACCCAGATGATTAGTACTTCATGGTTTCTTCTTTTCAGGTTGAACCGCAGATTGTTGTAGACATTAGAGCAGCACAGAGGACTGACCCATATATTCATGAGTTGAAGATTAAGGCCCAGAATGGTCAGTCGGAAGATTTTGCTGTTGCTTCTGATGGATGCTTGAGATTTCACGGAAGATTGGTTGTTTTGAATTTGATTGCTCTGAAGGAAACCATCTTGAACGAGGCCCATTGTAGTCATTTCAGTGTGCATCCAGGCTAGAAGATGTATCATGCCTTGAAGTTTCACTACTGGTGGGAAGGTATGAGGAATGACATCTCTGCATTTGTAACTCGATGCTTGAACTGTCAACAAGTCAAGGCCGAGAGAATGAGACCTGGTGGATTATTGCAGAGTTTAGAAGTGCCTCAATGGAATTGGGAGCACATGGCCATGGATTTTGTCTCATTTACCTCGTTCGAGTAGGGGATGTGATGCGATTTGGGTTGTGATTGACAGGCTTTCAAAGTCAGCCCATTTCATTCCCTATGATGTGAGGTGTTCCATGAAGAAGATGTCGAGACTGTACGTTGATCATGTGGTTAGATTGCATGGAGTGTCGGTTTCGATAGTGTCTGATAGAGATCCAAGATTTACTTCCCGATTTTGGAAGAGCTTGCAAGCAGCGATGAGTTCAAGATTGGCTATGAGTACAGCTTATCATCCTCAGACAGATGGCCAATCCGAGAGGACTATTCAGATTTTAGAAGACGATAGTGTCTGATAGAGATCCAAGATTTACTTCCCGATTTTGGAAGAGCTTGCAAGCAGCGATGAGTTCAAGATTGGCTATGAGTACAGCTTATCATCCTCAGACAGATGGCCAATCCGAGAGGACTATTCAGATTTTAGAAGATATGTTGCGAGCCATGGTGATGGATTTCAGTGGTAGCTGGCTGGATTCTTTGTATTTAGTAGAATTTTCGTATAACAATAGCTACCAAGTGACTATCGGGATGGCCCCATTCGAAGCTTTGTATGGTCGGAGTGTTGATCATCAATTTGTTGGGAAGAAGTTGGTGAGAGATAGCTATCTACACTTTACTTGGTGCAGCATATGAAGGATCAGGTTGAGTTGATTCGGAGTAGAATGAAGGCTGCACAAGATCGTCAAGCCAGCTATGCTAATAAGAGGCGCAGGCCTTTGAAATTTCAGGTTGACGATCAAGTGTTTTTGAAGGTTTCTCCTTTCAAGAGCGTGATGAGATTCAGATTAAGGGTAAGTTAACTCCTAGATTCATTGGTCTGTTCGAGATTGTTGAGAGGATTGGATCCTTGGCATACAGATTGTGATTACCTGCTGCGTTAGCAGCAATACATAACGTGTTCCATGTATCTATGTTGAGGAAATATGAGCCAGATCCGTCCCATGCGCTAAGGACTGATGAAGTAGAGCTGGATCAAACCCTAAGCTATGTGGAATATCCAGTGCAGATCCTGGATAGGAAGGAGAAACAGCTGCGAAATAAGATTATTCCTTTGGTGATGGTCCAATGGAGTAAGCATGGCAGAGAGGAAACTACCTGAGAAGTTGAAGAAAAGATGAGACAGGAGTGGCCTCATCTGTTTGAGCATACGCAAAATTGATTCAGGTAATCTTCTCATCTACTGATTTACGTATTGAGTTGTTTTGCACCTTGGTGAATGATTGTTCTAAGCATTGAGACATGCTAGATCGTTATATTTCAGTTCTGGTAGTCCTTCGAATTTGATCTGTAGTTGCCTTTTGATTTCGAGGACGAAATCTCTTAAGGTAGGGAGGATGTGAGAACTGTAATTAGCAGGTTTAATTAGTGTTATGATTACGAACAAATTTGAGGGAATAGCCAATTTAATCTCTTAAGATGTTTGAGCGGATTAGATTGGAATGAGTACTTAATCGGAGAAGCGAGCCTTGTGAACTATCAGGTATCCAGCCTAAGAAAATTAGTCAAAGCTGTTTGTGAGATCAGCTTTGGACGTGGGCAGGATTGAGTATATCAGCTTTGGATTTGAGTTAGAAGTGTATCGTGAAGTGTAAGGAGAGAGACCAAGCGCTGAGTAGATTTGGTGTATCGTTAATCGCTGGAGTTCAGATTTGGAGAATACCCCGCGTGAGATAATTAGAAGTGTTGTGAGAATCGGTTTGGTTCGCGGTTTGAGTAGGCCGGTTCATTATTTTTAGATTTGAGTGAGACCTGGGTGTCCAGATCTGATCCTTGTGTGAATGAGCGAGTTGTCATGAGCAGGAGGCGAAACGATGTTGTTTTGGATCACCCTGGGTATACACGGGTTAAGTATAAGTGATGCCGATGTCGTTTGGCGTGAACCTCATTTGGCGTTGGTTGAGTGCGATAGATGCGACATCGTTTAGCGAGCATCGGATTTGGTGAGAGTTGGACCCCGGTGCGACGTCGTTTGGTAATGATCAGATTTGGTCAGCGTAGAGAAGTCAAAGCTATTTGAGTGCTCAGATATGAGTTTGTCGGTGGAACTGTAGCATTGACTGGAGTATATATATATTTGTTGACCAACACTTAGCGAATTTGAGACCCGACATTTCTTATCTTCTTCCTCAGAGAGCTATCGAATCATATCTGTTCTTTGAACCCTTACTGTTCATCCGAACACAAATCCGGTGATTGTCATCGATTATGCCGTCATTTGGAGCAAGATTGATGGCGCTGAGCTCGTATCCTTAATATCTTTTGATTGATACCATTTTGGAGACTTGAGTCGTCGAGTTGAGGGAGCGCGAAGTAGTTGCAGTGTTCGAATATCTTCGTGATTTCTGGCCAGTGATTTTTTCCTGTTCTGAGTTTCGATTAGAGCTGGTTATCTTGTTTAAGGTGTCGGTTTGGGTTGAGTTGTTGGTAGCACCCAAATCTGTTCTAGTATAGTTGTCCCTGAGCTGTTTAGGTATGACTGAGCAGGTGGTAGCTATGTGATTGTTCGAGCAGCTTCTGTTAGGTGCTTGTCGAGAGCTGTTGGAGCTGTGTTCTCGTGCGAGAGCTGCTGTGTGAGGATTGAGATTTGGTAATTAGTGATTAAGTTGTAAATTCAGATTTGGTTAAGAATTAATCGCTGGAGATGTGATTACCGAATTTCAGATTTGAGAATTTCGGTTGAATATGTGTTGAATTTGAAGTTGTTTTGTGAGTTTTTCCATCGGGATCTGGTTCCAGTAAGAATTCAGATTCGAGGCCTAATGCTGGAAGAAGATAAGCTTTTAGAATTCTTGCGCGGGAATTAGTGAGAATCAGATATGAGGTGTACTGGAGATTCAGATCTGAGAGAACATATTCGAGTATTCAGATTTGACGCGGGTAGTGATGCGATGTCGTTTCGCATTATCAAATGTGAAGCTAGCGGGTGGAATCTGTTAGCGGGTGAGGTCAGCGAGGAGATGCCACATGTTAGTCAACGTTTTTGTATTGACCGGTTCGGTTTGTGGTTTAGACCCATGCGGCTCAGTGTTGCTCAGATCTGAGTGAACGTGAGCAGATGTGAGCGCCGGGATCTGTTTCAGATGTGAGGTAGTGCGACTTCGTTTTGCTTGAGTTAGCGGGAACCTTGGTACGTCGTCGTTTTGATTAGTTGCGCTTGCATTTAGCATTAGCGCTGAGACCAGATTTGAATTAGCGTTGGATTCAGATTCGAGAACTTTTGCCTTAGAGTAAGCTGGGATCTGAGTATGTCGGTGACTGACTTTCACTGTAGCGTTTAACGAGGGATTTAAATACCATTGTTGATCGACACTTAGCGTATTTTCGACCCCGATATTCCCTGTCTTCTCCTTCGCTAACCCTCGATAGTTACTGTTCACCGAACCCTTCTCCGTTAGATTGTCGTCGATTTCCGCCGTTGTTTGGAGCAAGACTGGTGTCTCTTGGTTCGTCTTGATTAGGCCTTTTGATTTATACCAGTCTGGAGTTGTAGATTGACGCGTAGGAGGAGCGCGAAGGATTGACAGTGTTCGAAGATTTTCGCGACAGTTGACCCGAGAGTTTTTCAGTTCTTCTGAGTTTCTGGATTTGACCTCCCAGGCAGTTCCTGCTGTGTTTGTCGAGTCCAGCGAGGAAGCAGGTTTGAGCAGGCTGAGGTTGTCGTGCCCTGGTGAGATATGTTTGAGGTAGAATCTGGGATTTAGGTACGAATTGAGCTTCTGTTAACAACTTTGGGCATAAGCATGTTAGTATTTTGAGGCATGAACCGTATTCTGTGAATTCGATGATTTACGTGAACAGATTTGGCTCACTGTATGATTATTCTGTTCTGTTTTACGTGAGTTATGCATGTTTAAATCAGATTTGAATTTAATGGAATTCATGCATACATCTTGAGCCTGAGATTTGATTTATTACCTATTAAGAGCCACATTGTGACCGGCCGGTAGAGGTGTCGTATCAGAGCTTAAGCTGGGATAAGCTCGATTTCTGTTGATCACACTTGAGTCTAGGTACAGTGTTGTGTGTTGCATGTGCTTGATTATGTGATCTATTTGCTGTATTTGATTGTGATGTATTTGTTCTGTTGTGATCTTACCCTCTTAGTGTTTTTTAGATGCCGCCTAGACGTAGGGGTAGAGGTAGAGGGCAGATTCTGGAAGAGTCTGAATGTCAGACAGAAGGTGATCAGCGTAGTTTTCCCCGTCTTGGTCGCGATAGGCAGGCCGAGGATGAGGTTGATGAGTTGGCTGCTCGAGTGAATGGCATGGAACTCGTTATGACGAGGTTTCAGCATATGAACCCTCAGGTTTTCAATGGTGACGAGTCTAGTGCTGATGAAAATTCATGGTTACAGCATGTCACTGGTTTGTTTAACCGTGTGCAGTATGATGATGAACTCAAGTTGAGTCTGGCTACTTTGCAGTTGAGGAAAGGTGCGGAGCGTTGGTGGAGAGGCGCTTCGAGGACTTTGGAAGAGACCGGAGTAGAGATTACGTGGGACAGTTTTTGCGTTGCTTTTCGTCAGGAGTATGTCCTGGAGTCCTATGTGAACGCTCGTGAGCATGAGTTCGACAACTTGGAGCAGGGCAGTATGTCTGCTAGAGAGTATGCCCGTAGGTTTTCTTCCCTTCTTACGTACGTGCCGCATGTTTCGGGCTGGGAGAGAGCGAAGAGAACTAGATTTCTTGAGGGGTTGAACGAGGAGTTGTATTCCTTGGTTTTAGCTAGCTCGCCGAAGAGCTATGCAGAGGCGGTGGACAGTGCGATCGACATCGAGGAAGGTTTGAGGAACCGTCGGTCTCGTGGTAGGCCGCAGGTGGCGCAGAGTAGTCGTCCAGTGGTTCAGGGAGCGCAACCTTATCAGTCTGTGCAGTCGTCTCAGCCACCCCAACATCAGCAACAGGTAGCCCAACAGTTTGGTCATCAGAGGTTTAAGCCTCGTGGTAAGCAGTTTAAGAATAAGTCTGGTTCGAGTTCTTCTGGTTCTGGTAGCTCCAGCAGCGGTGGTACCAAGGTTGAGTATTGTGGCCAGTGTGGTGGAAAGCACCCTACAGCGCAGTGTGTAGGTGTGCAGGGTTCTTGTAATGTCTGTGGTCAGTACGGACACTTTGCCAGAGTGTGTCCTTTGTCTGGATCGCAGCATACCGCAGTTTCACCGTAGGATCGAGGTGGATCGTCTAGAGGTTGTTTTGCTTTTCCTGTTCAGCAGCAGAGGTTGGGAGAGCCTCAGTTTAGGCCGTTTCAGCAGCCTGGTCCTTCGCGGTTTGGACAGTCTTCCCACCCTCAGTTTTCTGGATCTCAGTTTGCTCAAGTGAACGCCATGACTAGGGAGCAAGCGGAGGGCACACCGGGCGGCGGGATTATCCAAGGTACTTGCTTTGTTTTTTATTTTCCTGCACGTGTGTTGTTTGATATAGGAGCGTCGCATTCTTTTATTTCTGATGCATTTGTGGTTGAGCATGGTTTGCAT
>KQ999068.1:52393-75864 GCA_001598015.1 Dorcoceras hygrometricum
TTCAAGTAAGTGAATTTCGGGGACGAAATTCTTTTAAGGGGGGTAGATTGTAACGACCAGATCTTTTAGAAGTCCACAATTAGAAAGATATGAGATTGAGGGATTACATTGCTATTATAATTCGATTCTTGAATACATTGAGTTTCAGATTTCTGTCTATGCAATGATCAATCTTTATTCTGTTATGGATTGATATTCAAATGTTAGAATGCAATTACAGTAGATGTTTAGTGACTTCTGAAAACCAAGTGGATCCTTTATTTAACTAAAATTCTCGGTTTACACTCGCATCTTTAGTTTAAAAAACAGAGCACGCTTCTTTCAGAATTTGGCATATTGATATAATGTATTTACTTTCCTTAGTCATTGTAAATCATATAAATAGGATCTTAAGCTGCTTCATGCATCATTACTTTCAAATCAAATCATATTAAGCGGTGCTCTCTCTCAAAAAGCCGAACAAAATACTTTCAAAGTGTTTTAAAGGAAACAGGCGGTGCGCAAGAAGTGTACTGGAATTTCTGCTGTTCTTGTGTTAAAGATACCAGGCAAGTAAACTCTGTTTCTTGCTCAATCAATAGAAAGCATATATTCAATTCTGTTTTTATGATTATGTATGGTTTTAAATAAAAGGGAGATGGCCTCGGCTGTTCTTCAAGAAAACCGTAAAGTTCATGCTCTGTTTTCGAAAGAAGTTGAGTTACTATATTTTGATTCAAAGATGATTTAGAAAATGTTTTGATGATGTTCTTCTAATGAATTCCTGAGGTTTTCAGTGATTCATTCATCGAAGTAGCTTACAAGTAGCTTATTCGATCTTTTCCAGAAGTTTCATAAGATATGTCGAAGTCTTTAGAGGAAGGTAACCTTCGTAGTTTATGGTTATCTACATGTTAAGTATGAAATTTGGTTCTTATACCACTACTGATATTGCCTTGTCGAAAATATTCTAAGTATAAAATCAGCAGTTGCATTTCTTTGTTGAAAACCAGCAGATGCATCTTTCCTTGTTAAATTCAGCAGATGCATATTTCAGCGGATGCATATTTCAGCAGATGCATATTTCAGCAGATGCATATTTCAGCAGATGCATTGCTTTCATAAATTCAGCAGATGCATATTCAGCAGATGCATTTCTTTTGCTAAAACAAGCAGGTGTATTTCTTTGTTAACACCAGCAGGTGCATTCCTTTATTAGAATTCAGCAGCTGCATTCCTTTGTTAGAATTCAGCAGTTGCGTTGTCTTCGTAACATTCAGCAGATGCACTGTTCACCAGCAGATGCATTCCATTTTGATATTTCAGCAGTTGCTTTATTGTTTTTAAGTACAGTTCATTGCGACTGGTTGTAGCGACTGGTTTATGCGCTAACGACGTCGTTTCACTTTACATTTGTTTAAAAGACCTTGCGACTGGATTCCTGTCTTGCGACTGGTTTCCTATTCGTTGCGACTGGTACTGTTCATTCAGCTGGTATTAGTCTTGCGACTGGTACTGTTCATTTCAGCTGGTTACTGTTCATTCTTCGTTTTCTTCAACAGATAACGAAATTTCAGAATTTGATTTCTTACTCATTTACACTTCAATTCAAATGAATCTTTCGACTTAAATGACAGATTCAACTAGATAATTTATTCATTTTTCATCTTCGCAAGCTTTACAGAGAAATCCTTTATAGTTCCAGAACATCATTAGTCAAGAGAAAACCAGTAATTCGTACAAGAGAGAAAGAAAACAGATTTATGACAGAAAAGAAAGAGCAGAACAATGTTTTATGAAATGTTTTAAGTTATGACAATGAAAAGGGTCCCTAAAGAAAAGGTGAGTGCGCGGTTGACGAACCGTGTGCCCTTTTAACCAGGAAAGATTAGGATTACAGGTCGACGGATCTGTATACCCCTTCAACCATGAGCCATAGTGCTAAGACTGATATCAGGAGTTTGATCAAACGAAATGGACCAAATGTTTAAAGTGCAGACTGATAGCAGGTCGACCGGACTTGCTCCGGCCAACTTTTCGAGGAGAATCCGTTGGCGATAAAATCCTTCAGTCTTCTAGTGCAGGCTGATCGGAGGGAGATCGTTTCCAGTCGTGGACCTGATTGACGGATCTACCGCCGCCTACCGTGAAGAGCCGGCGTTCTAGTAATTCCGGTTGGAACCAGACACGAGTTGCCAGAAAGGTAACCCCGAGAAACACCCTATGAATGTCATAGATTGATTCGTTTATTTGAATTGTATTGATCGTCTCCCGGCAAATTTTTGTTCTTCCGCTGCCTCGCCGGGAGGCTCGATCCGGATCCGCCACGGTTCCCCAACAGTGGTATCAGAGCCAAGGTTCGGATCTGATCAATACAATTGTGCCATATTGTATCTAATCTTGAATTTCAGATCGAAAAACGAAAAACAAAATTTTTGGAGCTCGGCCGCCGGCCGCCGCCGTGGGCGGCGGCCCTACACTAGCGCGTGATTACGCGCGCATGGCTGCGCAAATAGCCACCTGCTGGCCGGCCGCTGCCCTTCCTTTATGCGCACTGGTTGCGCGACATTGAGGGCAGCGTGCGCGCTGCTCTGCGCCGCCCATGGTGCACGGAGATCACCTCGGCCGCGCACGATGGCGCATGAAGATCGGCCGCCGCGCAGTGCACTTGCCGCGCTTGTCGCACACCTCGGCCGCTGCGCCGTGCGCTTGCCGCACGATGGCGCATGAAGATCGGCCGCTCGATGGCTGGACGCCGCGCACTGGTTGCGCTACACGGCGGCCGATGATGATCGCTGGGTGCGCGACGTTGCGCGCGGCCGTGCGTCGCGCTTGGCGCGACGTTGCGCGGCTGCTGCGCGCGAATTTCGTGACTGGCGGCCGCCGCCGTGCGGCCGCCGTCCGGCGATGTCGTGATGGCTGATTTCTTCTAAGTTTTTGTTCAGGCCTGTCCCGGGCAGCCCGTGAAAACGTATAATAACAGCTACCAAGTGACGATTGGCATGGCGCCTTTCGAGGCTTTGATTGGCCGCAAGTGCAGATCGCCAGTATGTTGGGAAGAAGTGGGGGAGAAGCAGCTATCTGCCCCTGACTTTGTGCAGCAGATGAAAGATCACGTGGATCGTTATTAGACAGCGGATGAAAGCTGCCCAAGATCGCCAAGCCAGTTATGCGAATAAGAGGCGTCGACCTCTTGAGTTTCAGGTTGGTGATCGTGTATTTCTCAAGGTTTCTCCGTTTTGTAGTGTGATGCGCTTTGGACGCAAGGGAAAGTTAGCCCCTCGTTACGTTGGTCCGTATGAGATTGTAGAGAGGATTGGCCCTTTGGCGTATCGTCTGTTGTTGCTGTCCGAGTTATCTTCTCTGCATGACGTCTTTCACGTTTCCATGTTGAGGAAGTACGAGCCAGATCCGTCTCATGTGCTTGGAACTGACGAGGTAGAGCTAGATCAGTCGTTGAGCTATCAGGAATACCCTTTGCAGATCCTTGGCGGAAAAGAGAAACAGTTGAGGAATAAGACCATTCCTTTAGTAATGGTGCAGTGGAGCAAGCATGGTAGGGAAGAAGCTACTTGGGAGCTAGAAGAGAAGATGCAGCGTGAGTGGCCGCATCTGTTTGAGTAGCTGTTGAGCTATATCTTCCAGTATCTAGTAGTTGTTGCTGTTTTCCTTCCTTAGTTGTTGTAATTTGTTTGCTCAGTTATCTTGAACTCTTGGCCTTGTGTTGGGCGAGTTTCTATTTAATTTCTTGTTGTTGCTTTGAGTTTCAGTTGTTGTGTGTATTTTCAGAATTGTTGTTTGATTTCGAGGACGAAATCCTTTTTAGTGGGGGAGAAATGTGAGACCTGGATTTGTAATTGAGATTTATCGTTGGAATGAATCTATAAATAGAGGTTCTGCTGGTTTAAGATCTCTATTTGAGTGTTGGAGTTGCATTTTCGGGTTCCATTTCGTGTGTTGAACAATTCTGGAAATTTTGTATTTTCGCATATTTGAGGTACCTGCTGGTTGGTGTATCAGCTGGTGTTGTGAGCTAGCAGCTGGTCGGTGGCAAAACCAGTCGAAGCGTGTTTTAGCGAGAGATTCTTGAAACGCCGTCGTTTGCGTGAAGTCTGGTTGCGTGTGTTGTGATCAGCAGATGCTTTAGCGTAGTTGCGTTGAGGGATAAAACGACTGCGTTTAGATTAGTTGGAGCGACGTCGTTTGGATGTTGCGTCTGGTACCAGCTGGTAGATCGCGTGTGTGTTCCTGCTGGTTGATCAGCAGATGTAGATGTCAATGCGGGTCAATATTCCTGTAGCTCGAAGATGATGCGTCCTCGTTTCGTTGTTATGACTGGGAGTCCAGCTGCGAGTGAGTTTCGCCGCTATTGCTTGCTGCTGGTATTTCGCGAGAGCTAGCGACTGGATGACGTCAGTGGAGCGACGTCGTTTGAATTAGTTGCAACGCTGCGTTTTGAGGTTGCGACTGGATCCAGCTGAGAGTAGCGTTATATTGTTTTGTTCTTGCGACTGAATACCCAGCTGCTGGTATAGTATGCGACGCCGTTTTGAGAACCAGCCGTTAGTTATTTTAGCGATTGTTGGAAAAATCAGCTGTTGGTTCTTGCGTCTGCTGGTTTGGGAAATTGTTGGTGTCGACTGGTTTTGTCGGTGGACAATTATTGGTATTGATTTCCAGTCGTTGCAAGTGCTATTTATAGGAAGACTTGATCTTCGAATTGTGGTATCAATTCCATACTTAGCAAATATTTCCATCCTTTCGTTCCTTATCTTTCGAACCCTAGAACACTGTTCATCCGTGAGCTTTTCCGGCGATTTTCCGTCGTTTTCGGTTGTTGTTTTGCTCGTGCGAGGTAGCGTTGGACTCCTCTTGAGAAGCTCTTCCAATTCATACCAGTTTTAGAAGCTGAAATTGGCTAGTCGAGGAACGCGAAGTTGCTGCCGTTCGAGTGTTGCGTCGATTTGGTAGAACTACGTTCTGGTTTTCGGTGAGACCTTATTCCTAGCCATAGTTTTTAAGCTTTCTATGTTATTGTTGAGGTATATTGGGCAGCTGGTCGAGTGAGACTCCCAGCCGTGAGCTTGTTCGCAACCTGTTAGATTTACGTTGTGTATGCCGTGTGTTTAACAGGCTTTTACCAGAGTCTTCGGGATTTCTCGCAAGGTTAGTTGTTGCTCAGTATAAGGTACGGATTTGAGCTTGATTTACAGCGAAGTTATGGCTTGGATGAATTGTAGTCGCTGGTATGTGGAATTGCCATGCCTGCTGGTTGTGTCCTGTTGAGGATTGTGTATGCTGTTTGTGTATTTGCTGCGTTGCATATGTTTATATGCTTGCATTCCCGCATGTTGCATACACGCATGGAATTCCTTTCCAGTTTTTGTAGTCTTTGTACCATTGTTGTATTGTTGTTATTTTCTTACCAGGATGTGAGGGCGAGCGGCAATACCGCACTCTCATCTCCCTGCTGGTATCGTAGCCACCATGCGCCGAGTGGTTAATTACCACAGTTCATGGGCGAGGCAACAACAGGTTGAGTTGTTTGATGCATCTGGTAAGTGGGAGTAGTGTCATGGCGAGTGGCTTACTACCACACTGTGAACACGCCCCGTGGCCACTGTATGTTGTTGACAATTCTTGGAGCAATGTTTGAGTTCCTTAGCTTCCTTGTGGGTCGAGCTTTCCATTGTTCCTTGGCGTCTCATGCATAGCACCTGCATTTTATTCCTTGCTGTTATTTCTGTTGTATTATTGCTCTCCGTACTGGGGTTTGACCCCATGTCCCTCCGGGGCTTGGTTTGTTTCTTTGTTGCGTTGTTTTCAGGAAACCCAGGTTCTACAGCTGGCCGTGGTTTCAACACAGCTGGTGGTGCCCCAGGAGGTGGCTAGTGTGTCCCAGTAGCATATAGCATATATATATATATGTATCAGTTAGCCAGGGGGATGCCCTGCGCTTTGTTGTTGTACCCGTAGGGGAATATGATACATGTTTGAATTATGTATGCTTTGTTGTTGATTTTTTTATGATTTGGGAAACTTATTTCAAGTATCGTTGTATTTTAAATTATATGTTTAAAACCGTCGGGCCTAAAAGCGAAAATTTTACCCACTTTTTGATAGCTTCCGCATGTGTTTATCTGTTGTGAGCACGAGGCCTGACAAAATCTCTGGCCAGAGTACTAGAAGTGTTTTAGGTAAATGTGTTTACCTAGTCACACTCGCGATGTCACTATTCGATCTCCAAGATGTATGCATAGCTATCGGATCTATAGCGACTCTCGATTTACCAATGGTCGTTGATCTGATCGGGATATATGGATTGAAAGGACCGTACTGTACGCTAACCACGACCAATTGGTTCTTGCGGGCACTATCAGTGATACCTAGGGGATCATGGGGCGATGTTGCTAGACGCTCTTACCATGATCCGTTGGGCAAGTCCGGGATTGAGATTCCGGAGCCACAATGGTTGTGGGCTCACGGCTAGCTGTATCCCTGAACCATTGAGGGTCACACAAGTACTGGATTCGAGATTCCCGCACGGATACTGAGCTCAATGTGTTGAGCATAGTAGGAGGATTTTGGAAGTGCGACTTCCTAAAAGTCAACAGGGGTCAAATCGTGATTTCCGCTGTTGAGGGGCAAAACGGTCATTTTGCACTGGGGTTCTGAAAAATGGTTTTTCAGATCATAGTATTCAGTTATGGAAACTGAGTCGATCGGTCCGATCTGATCGATGATCGGAGTTACGGTGAAGTCTCGGTGATGGAGATGAAACGAATATTCATCCGTTGGACCCGGGCCCGTTGGGCCGGATCCAAATCCATCACTAAGTCTATTTAATATAGACTTAGGACTTAACTTAAAACACTTGATACAATTAACCCTAAATCTAGCATCATAACCGCCGCCCCCTCTCTTCTTCAACCTCACGCCGCGCCGCCGCCGCTCGCCGGAAAACTTGTTTCCGACCAATCTTGATGAGGAGAATCCGTTCGCGCCGATCTCGTCAGGCCTTCTAGTGCAGGCTGACGAAGGAATCCCGTCTCCGGTCGTGGACCTGATTGACGATATCTACCGCCGCCTACCGTGAAGTGCCATTTTCTTTACGAAACCGGTCGGAGCCAGGCACGAGTTGCCAGCAAGGTAGCAATCTTAAAACGCCCTATGAATGTCATAGCATGTTAGTTTTTATCGTATTGATCGTCTCCCGGTATTGTTTATGTACTTTCGCTGCCTCGTCGGGAGGCGTGATCCGGATCCGCCGCGGTTCCCCAACACTGTTCACCGAACCTTATCTTCTTCGATTGACCGGTGGACAGCTCCGACGAGAGCGAGAGTGGTAGCGTTGGCCTCCTCTTGCTGAGACGCTTCGTTTGGATATTGTTTTCGAACGTTTTCTTGAAGCTGGTGAGGTGTGCGAAGACATCTCCCTTGTGTAGTCTGTTAGCATAAGCGTCGGATTTCGCTCCTAGATTTTTGGGGTAAGTTCAGTTCCTGCCTTTAAGCTTGTTAGAGCTTTCTGTGGTGTTAGATGAGGTAGGATAGCGCTGGTTGAGTTGTAGCTCCCAGCTGTTGCTTTTTCTGTGCTTCGGCCTTTGAGCAGTTGCTTGTGTTGCCGTTGAGCAGGTGGTGGATCTGCGTCATTGTGGCAATCTGCTTGTAGTAATTGTTGCACAAAGATTTGAGGTACGGATGTGAGCTTGTTTATAGCTTAGGATGAGCATGGATTATATTCTTGGCTGTGTGTGTGCTCTGTGCTGTTATCGTTTGTGCATTGTATTGATATCAGCTGTTGCATTTGCATACACGCATATTGCTGTCGAGCCCTGTTTTGCTAGCTATGCCTGTTCTGTTGAATTGTGAGTACCATGATGCTTTGTTCAAGGACGAGCGGGTAGTTCCCATATACCTTGGAGGCTGAGCGGGTAACTCCCGTACCTCATTCTCCCTGCTGGGTTTGTTAGCTGCTATGAGCGGATAGCTCCCACATCTCATGAGTGAGCAACAGCAGGTGGAGCTGTTTGTTTAGCATCTGGTATGGTGTACTGGAGATGAGTGGGTAGCTCCCATGTGCTCAGTATACCCGTGGCCACTACTGATTGTTCCTTTGATCAGATCTTGCTGTTCAGCTGTTGTTGAGATCCTTTGGCTCCCTGATTGCGGTTGTAGCCTTTATCCCTTGCGTAGCATTTGCATATTTATCTGTCGCTTTCCTTGTGCTGTTTATTGCTGTTCTCCGTACTGGGGTTTGACCCCGAGGTCCTCTGGGGCTGGTGTTTGTTGTCTGTGTGTTGTTTCCAGGTTTCTCAGGTTTCTCTGCTGGTCGTGGATTTGACTCAGCGGTAGGTGCCCCAGGAGGTGGTTAGAGTGTCCCAGTAGCGTATAGCATATATGTACTAGTACTGTTAGCCGGGGAATGCCCTGTGCTTGTGAGATTTGTGGATCTGTTGTAGTACTGGTATTTGTATTTGTTTAAATGTTGTACTGTTGTATTGAGTGTTTATAAAATACTGGGATATTTTAAGTATGGTTGTATTTTAAATTATATGTTTTAAACCGTCAGGCCAAAAGCGAAATTTTAAGCCACTTTTTGTATGCTTCCGCTATTTTTGCGTGGTTTAACTCTGAGTTGTGCACGAGGCCTGACATGTCACGCCTGAAAGGCACAATGCTATCATTGGAGTGGTGACCGACTGATTCGTCATGTCTGAATACCACCGAGCTGTGATGGTTAATTTGAGTGGCCAGACCTGAATATCACGGACCGATGATTTCCCCTGGTGATAGTTGTGCGTGGTATAGAGTCTCGCCTGTTGTTGCCAGCTGACTCATTGGCCTAGATGACCGATTCTTTGACAGCCCTCATGCATTTCATGTTTTAAGATACTGCATCTTTATGATTTGCTGTTGTCTTAGTGCTCTTCGTACTGGGGTTTGACCTCATATTATTTTCCTGCTTTTGTGTTCCTTGGGTCTGTGTTGCCCATTGCAGGTTCTTCAGGAAATCAGGCTGGACAGAGCTGAGTGCCAGCTGGTCGATCCCCAGTTTGATAAAGTCCCAGTGTATTTATTTATGTATTGTACCAGGGGATGCCCTGAGTTTTACTGTATTTGGGGATCTATTGTATTGGAGTTTATTTGAGTTGCCTGATGTTGCTAGATTTAGATTTAAATTCTATTTTGAGTATGAATATTTTGAATGAATTTTTTACTGTTCAGGCCCAACATTTGAAAAATTTTTAAGCCCTATTTTTTATGCTTCCGCGATTATGTGCTTAATTGTATGACTAATATTTGTTGATTAGTACGGGGCCTGACATGCTAAGCGTGTTCCCCTGTGAGATCTGTTGAGGTTGTATTTGTACGAGTTTGAGGTACGATGAGCTCATACTAGCAGCTTTGATATAATCATGTTAATATTTCCTGCGTGATGTGAGCTGCTGTGTGGTGTGATCTGCTGTGTTTAATTGCTAGCTTAATTTGTCTAGCTGCGCAGCTGGTTCTCTGTTTGAATTGTCTATGCATTATTTATATGTGTTTATTGTGAGCTGAATCTGTCTTGCATACACGCATATCATATTGAGCCTGATTTAATTGAGAATCGATCGATTGATGGTACCAGTATGCTGATTCTAATGTTTTTGAGAAAATGAAAAGAATGAGGTGTCGGGTGGTTACCGTATCCTCGACTCCCTGCTGTGAGGCTTGTCGATTGCCTGAGGTTCGCTTGGGTAGTTCCCACTCCTCAGCTTGCATGAATGACATTGGTGGGTTGAGATTGAAAGATTAGATTGCAAGCTACTGGTACTGCATGTGAAGGGCATGGGTAGCACCCATGATTCCACATGCGATGTGGCCACTACTTTATTGATTCACTGTAGAGCTTTGGGCGTTGATTGTTGTTGATACCTAATGAGATTTCATGGTACCCCGATGTGGTTACCGTATCCTCGACTCCCTGCTGTGAGGCTTGTCGATTGCCTGAGGTTCGCTTGGGTAGTTCCCACTCCTCAGCTTGCATGAATGACATTGGTGGGTTGAGATTGAAAGATTAGATTGCAAGCTACTGGTACTGCATGTGAAGGGCATGGGTAGCACCCATGATTCCACATGCGATGTGGCCACTACTTTATTGATTCACTGTAGAGCTTTGGGCGTTGATTGTTGTTGATACCTAATGAGATTTCATGGTACCCCGATCATGCATTTCACCCTTGAGATATTGCATGTTTTATATGTTAGCTGGTTTTATAGATGCTCTCGTACTGAGGTTTGACCTCGTTTTATTTTCCCTTTTCTGGGCTGCGTTGATCTCTGTTGGCCTTTGCAGGATCTTCAGGTAATCCAGTTGGACCGAGTGGAGCGTCAGCTGGTAGATATCCGTTCTGAGTCCCAGTTATTTATACTATATATTGAACTAGTGGATGCCCTGTGTGATTATGTATTTGGGGATCTGTATTTGTATTTTACCTGTGTTGGTTGTTGTTGTTGTTGGATTTTGAGTCTAAATCCATATTTTGAGTATGTTGTATTTTTAAGAGTTGCTGTTGGTTCAGGCCCAAACGAAAATTTTTAGCCCGTATTTCTATGCTTCCGTGTAATTATGATTAATTGATTTATTAATCTATGGTTTAGCGCACTGGGCCTGACAGCAAACATGGTGATGAAGGAAAACTGTTACACCCAAAAATGAAGGATTCCAGAAGAATATTTAGGGGTACAATGCTCCAAATAAGAACTGAGCAAAATATTCAACCAAAGGAAACTAAACTCTTTAAAATATCATTATATCAGAAGGATATAGAAATGAAATCGAAAGTATCACTTGAAGATGCCAAGAGGAGTATTAAAGAACGCTACAACGAGAATCCTCTTGGTATGGTGGAACAAGAATCAACTCAAAGCAACTCTTCAAGTCAAGAAGGGCAAAGAGTATGGTTTTGTTAAGAAGCAAGCCTATTCCGATGAACATATTCGATCAAAAGGATATGCAAAATATTATAGAGGAATATTGGATATTGGTATGATCAAAGCACGAGTATCACCATACAGTAGTAGCATGAGTATCACCATACAGTAGTTCAGGCTTTCTTGTATGAAACCATGGTAAGATTAAAGGAGGCAAACTCAGGTTAGTCATCGATTATCAAGAAATTAATAAGATGCTAGAATTTGATAGGTATTTTATATCCAATAGAGATCATTTGATCAATTGCATTCGCAATGCTAGAATATTCTAAAACTTCTACTGTAAATCTGGATTTCATAAACTACGGAGGAAGAAGAAAGTAAAAAGTTTACAGCATTTTCCACGCTACAAGACCATTATATTTGGGACGTATTGGCAATGGGATTGACTAGTGTCCCCCAAATATTTCAAAAAAAAAATGGATAATTTATTTAAAAATTATCTTTAATTTATGTTTTTCTATATTTAGGATATTCTATTAGCATCTAAAAATATGGATGGGCATGTGAAATACTTAGAGATCTTTTCTAAGGTTTGCAAGAAAAAAGGACTTGTCCTCTCTGAAAAGAAGAAAGTTATTGCCACAAGCAAAAAATCGAATTTCTCGGAGTAAATCGATGAATCACGAATAATTATACAACACCACATCATGGAAAATGAGCACTTTTCCAGAGAAATTGACAAATAAGAAACAACTTCAAAGTTTCTTAGGAGTTGTTATTTTGCTGAAATGTTTATTAATAATATAGGAAAACATAGAAAATTGTTTAGTCCATTATTAAATAAGAATGCAAGATTTGTCTGGATAGAAGACACACTAAAATTCTTTGTCATTTAAAAGAAATATATGCATAAATCTTCCGAAGATGGCTATTCCCCAAACTGAAGATGACTTGGTGTTATATACCAATGTCAGTGATAATTGGTGGGCGACAGTTCTTACAAAAGAACACACCAGATAGAGAACAACCATGTCGATATCATAGTAAATTGAATCTCTTACAAACTAATGGATGTAAACAAATAGCACGTCCCTCCACTAAAACGGGCTTCTCCGGGGCAGAAACCATGCGATGGCACATCAATGAGATGAAATTTTATGCATAAAAAGAGCTTTTGAAAAATGACCCTTATTTTTCTTGCAAAAGAAATTTACTTTGAAAGATTTATAACACTCAAGTTAAAGATTCTTAAGAAATAAACTTGTTCTAAACAAGAGAAGCTAGATTACTAAGATGGCAAGTTTTATGTCAAAATTATATTTTTGATATTGTTATTATTAAATATCATGAAATAATTCTTGCATATTTTTAATAAAAGATGGACAGCGCTGATGTCAATGTCATCATGAAATGTAGAGGCATTTGAGGGAACACCTTTGAAATGCTTCAAACCGAGTTCAACAAGCTTTTCATCAATGCAGAAGTTGGGGGCAGGCTTAAAAAAGCTGATAAAAGTATTGTCTCTGATCGAATTAGGATGTTTATAGGCTTAAGCTAAGTGGTGATCCGTATTGCAAATGCCATACATAAGCCATTGGTTTTTTTAAAATTAAGAACATTATATTACATGGCTCTATATCTGGAGCAGGGGATTCTAGTACCCCTATAAAAAGTCCTAAGTAGGGATTACCTTGTGATGAGTTGGCCCAAGAAAAGATTGAGACTCTGAATTCCTATCCGAGTCCTCAAGTCAACCCTTCACATCAGGATTGAAGAGGAAGAGATAAACCTTAGACTCAAACTACAAGGGCAAAATAAGTGTAACATCCCGAAATTCGGATCACGTAGAAATGAGTGCATGACTAGGGGGAAAATATTTTTAGATGATTACATGTCTTATTATAGATTTAATTATGATTTTATGCTGCATGGTATGCATGTGTTGTTTTTCAGCCTGTTTGAGTTACAGACACGTGGACGAGATTAGGATCAACCGGAATGAAATAAATTGAGATTTTAAGCTTTCTAGATTTTTAATAATGAAATTATTTTATTTTAAGCAACAATTTCTGAAAATTAGAGCTTTTATAATAATTTTGGAGGGGAACTCGTTTTTCGCCTATACGGGCTGTTTTATTGAGTTTTAAGGTATTTTAAAATTTGAGAGGGCCTTTATTATTAGGAGTTTTAAAAGCTTGGTTTAGAGTTTTAATCAACTTGGAGATTTAAGTGAGGGGTAAACATGTAAAAATCCTTTTTAATTCCTTAATTAAGTTTTAGGGGGCATTTTTGGCACATTCATTCTTTCAATCCTAAATTTAATCAACTCCTACCCTAGCCATAGCCTCCACTCCCTCCTTCCCTCAAATTTTCGTCCCCCTCCCCCCCATAGCACAAAGTTTCGAATTTTATCCTTAGTGGGTGATTTTTGGTGATCCAAAGTCGGTGGTGCCCCGATCTCGCGTCTACAACGTTGGTAACTCGCAGATCTTACCTTTATTCAAACCAGGCATGTAATATCTATTCCTTTTCTCACCATTTAAGCTATAGTAAGCTATTTTAATGAAAACTTGCATGAATTGTATGTGAATTGTTTAGATCTATGCATAACGTTTGAGATTCATGCATGTTTCACAGTTTTCAAAACATTTTTTATTCGTTCTTGTGATGCTTCGGTCATGGTAGGTTCACGAGGCATATTTTTTGGTCCAAGGATGGTCTAGGTAGTTAGTACATCTAGTTAGTAATGCGTAGGACCAAATAGGAAGCGATTTGGTCAAGAATTGAATTAGTTATGAATTTTAAGATCATCACGTGTCCTGACTTGTCGTCTGTGCGCGATAGTAGAGTTTTTGGGGTCGGGTACGTCGCTCAATGGGGTATGTGTGGCCGAGGTTGATTTCAGGAGATAGCTCATTGCGTTAGGGTTACGTAGGTCCAAACGGGAGGTGATTTGGTCGAGGAATGAACTAGTTATGAATTTTATGGCTAGCACATGTTCTCGTTGCAGTATGCGCACAAGCAGTGAGCTTGCGGGCGTCGGTTTGGTCACATACTATATTGTTTTTTAGTTTCTTTTGTTCCCGTACCTATAATATTGAGTTAGGGTGATGTGGGTCAAAGTAGAGAGTGATTTGGATAAGAAATGGATTTTTAATGATTTTTATCGTTTTGTCGCTCGAAGTGAACCGTGTCGAGTAATTTTTGTGAAAATTAAGATTTCGAGTTTTAGGGGCTGCTAAAGTTTGTGGATGATTTTATTTGATGTTTTAAGCATATTTTAAGATGTTTTCCAGCATTCTTAGAATTTATTTGATTTATATGATTTTTGGCAATTTTAACGTATTGGCCGAATATTTTAAAGTCAAAATCCTTTTATTTATCGGCCTAATAATTTTCTCAAATTTTAAAGTTAAATTTTGGACATTGGAATTTTATTTAGTCAAATTTTAAATGTTTGAGATTTTTAGCAAATGATGGAGTAAATTAGAAATTTTAAAAGGTTTAATTTTATGTTTTGGCCGGACGATCCAATTGGACCGGTTGGTTCGGTTGGACCGGGTCGGCTAGTCGAGTATCGAATCAAAATGTTTTAAAGTTGGTCGAGTTATTTTAATGTCGGACCTATTATTTTAATTATCCAAAGGCCCTAATTTTTTATTAAAACTTAAACTTAAGCATAACTTTAAATTATTTAAAAGATTTGACTCAATTTTGACCTTCTGGCTATTTTCTTTAAAATTGGACCTTTGACATAATAATTAAAATAACAGGTCCGACATTAAAATAACTCGACCAACTTTAAAATATTTTGACTCGATACTCGACTAGCCGACCCGGTCCAACCGAACCAACAAGTCCAATTGGATCGTCCGGCCATAACATAAAATTAAACCTTTTAAAATTTTTAATTTACTCCATCATTTTCTAAAAATCTCAAACATTTAAAATTTGACTAAATAAAATTCCAATGTCCAAAATTTAACTTTAAAATTTGAGAAAAGTATTAGGCCGATAAATAAAAGGATTTTGACTTTAAAATATTCGCCCAATACGCTAAAATTGCCAAAAATCATATAAATCAAATAAATTCTAAGAATGCTGGAAAACATCTTAAAATATGCTTAAAACATCAAATAAAATCATCCACGAACTTTAGCAGCCCCTAAGACTCGAAATCTTAATTTTCACAAAAATTAATCGCACGGCTCACTTCGAGCGACAAAACGATAAAAATCATTAAAAATTCATTTATTATCCAAATCACTCTCTACTTTGACCCACATCACCCTAACTCAATATTCTAGGTAAAGGAATAAACGAAACGAAAAAACGATATAGTATGTGACCAAACCGATGCCCGCAAGCTCACTGCTTGTGCGCATACTGCAACCAGGACATGTGCTAGCCATAAAATTCATAACTAGTTCATTCCTCGACCAAATCACCTCCCGTTTGGACCTACGTAACCCTAACGCAATGAGCTATCTCCTGCAATCCACCTCGGCCACACATACCCCATTGAGCGACGTACCCGACCCCAAAAACTCTACTGTCGCGCACAGACGACAAGTCAGGACACGTGCTGATCTTAAAATTCATAACTAATTCAATTCTTGACCAAATCTCTTCCTATTTGGTCCTACGCGTTCCTAACTCGATGTACTAACTACCTAGACCATCCTTGGACCAAAAAATATGCCTCATGAACCTACCATGACCGAAGCATCACAAGAACGAATCAAAAATGTTTTGAAAACTGTGAAACATGCATGAATCTCAAACTTATGCATAGATCTAAACAATTCACATACAATTCATGCAAGTTTTCATTAAAATAGCTTACTATGGATTAAATGGTGAGAAAAGGAATAGATATTACATGCCTGGTTTGAAGAAAGGTAAGATCTGCGAGTTACCAACGTTGTAGACGCGAGATCGGGGCACCACCGACTTTGGATCACCAAAAATCACCCACTAAGGATAAAATTCGAAACATTGTGCTATGGGGAGGAGGGGGAAGAAAATTTTAGGGGAAGGAGGGGAGTGGGAGGCGTATGGGCTAGTTTACCCCTCACTTAAATCTCCAAGATGATTAAAACTCTAAACCAAGCTTTTAAAACTCCTAATTTTCGAAATAAAGGCCCTCTCAAATTTTAAAATACCTTAAAACTCAATAAAACAGCCCGTATAGGCGAAAAACGAGTTCCCCTCCAAAATTATTATAAAAACTCTAATTTTCAGAAATTGTTGCTTAAAATAAAATAATTTCATTCTTAAAAATCTAGAAATCTTAAAATCTCAATTTATTTCATTTCGGTCGACCCTAATCTCGTCCATGCATCTGTAACTCAAACAGGCTGAAAAACAACACATGCATACCATGCAGCATAAAATCATAATTAAATCTATAATAAGGCATGTAATAATCTAAAAATATTTTTCCCCTAGTCATGCACTCATTTCTACGTGATCCGAATTTCGGGATGTTACAGTCTCCCCCCCTCATAGAAATTTCGTCCCCGAAATTAAGTTACGTACCGATAGCACGTCTGCGAGGCATCATCCACACCAAACCCTATCACATAAATCTAAGTGCATAACTAAGCGTCTAATTTTTTTAACACTCTAAGGCCAAAACTCATGCAAGGCTAAATCATGCATCATGCAAACATAAACATAAATAATAAAATAACAAAACTCACAGACTGGTAGTGCGAATTCTGAGCTCCACGCAGCAGGAAAGTACTGTGAAAACCCGAAAATTCAGCTCCAGGAAATAGAGAAAAAAAAATCAGCTGCTGGTCGAAAACCAGCTGCTGGAAAATCAGCTGGTGGTCAAAAAACCAGCTGCTGGTCGAAAAATCAGCTTTTGGATCGGTCAACTCATCTCTTGGTTGGTCAAACCAGCTCCTGCACAGTCACCCAGCTCCTGCACAGTCAACCAGCTCCTGCACAGTCACCCAGCTCCTGCACAGTCACCCAGCTCCTGCGCAGTCAACCCAGCAGACAACTCAGCAGTCAAACTCAGCTTCTGCTCAGTCAGCAGACAACTCAGCAGACAACTCAGCAGTCAACTCAGCAGCCAAGTAAGTAGTCAACTCAGCGGTCAACTCAGCTTTGACCAACGAAAATTCAGCTTTGGCGACGAAAATCCAGATTTGGCTCACGAATTCCAGCAGTTGCTACACGCCTATAGGTCAGATTTCACAGTTATAACTGTCGATTTAGGAGGATTAAAAGTCAATTAAATTCACACCATAAGTAGCCATTATGTAGCCAAATAATACATAATAATGGCCATAAAGTGGTGTTTAAGGGCCATAAAGTGGTGTTTAAGGGCCATAAAGAGGTGACCTTTCAAATTCTCCAACCTCTCCTATATACAATGCACTTCAAGGATGAAGAATTCTCTCTACAAACATCAACAAATCCTCTCAAAAATCATGCAAGAGGCTGCACCCTTTCAGAAACAAGAGTTTGAAGTTTTAAGCATTCCAACAACAATCTAAATGCCTACTGTCCGGAACCTATTGACACTTCTCCGTTTCTTAGAATCCGATCTTCACCGTCCAGAATATGCTTCTCCATGTTTTGAATACTAGGTAAGAATTTCATTCTGATCCAACGATTAAATTTCCGTGATCAAATTCGCAAGAATGCTGCATAGATTACATGTGAGGAAACTGCAGCTTCTGTTTATCTTTCTAAACTGATTTCAAACGGCCTCTATTTCTGATCGCCACCGTTCAGATGTTACTTCGTTATGTTTTGAATATGGTGTCCAAATTTCATTCCAATCCAACGGCTAGATTTTTGTTAAACCCCTTTTACATAATTCTGTACAGATTCCATACGAGAAATCTGCAGCTCTTGTCCATCAGTTAGAAACGGCTTCAAATTTTCTCTAAAAACGATCTTGACCGTTCAAAAGTTATTTCATCATGTTTCACATACTGTTCAAATTTCCTCTTGATCCAAAGGTTAGATTTTATCAAAATTCATTTTCAATTCTATTGTATCGACCATTTGCGATAAAACTATAGCTTCAATTCACCGACCCGATATGGATTCAAATGGCTTACAAATCCAATATTTTCCGTTCACAATTTCTTTTTCTCCTTTTGTGAACAAGCCAACCAACCTTGAGCTTAATCCGAGAGTTTCGTATACCGAAGACGCTTATGAAATGTCGGTGGTTTTCATAAGTATGCAACGTCTGAAGATCTCTACATTCGTGATCCACTTCAAGTAGCAACCAGATAAGAAATCAAGCATTGCCACCATATTTCTCATGTTTTGAGCAGTAATCAAGTAAGTGGGTTTTTGCTATTATATTCGTTTGATATATTATATATATATATATTATCCATGTAAGATTTCAATTTTGAACCTACTGTTCGAGCACTTTTCTGTTCAGATATCTGTTTTATTTCAAGCTCTGTTTTGCACTGATATTTATGTCGTAATATGGGTCTACGGAATATTCCGCACTTTGGGTTACTTGGTGTAACCACATGGCCTCGACCCTTTAGAGAAATAAAAATTAGGGACTGATCAGTAAACCATAGACACGAAGTAAACTTTTCTGTTCAGATATCTGTTTTATTTCAAGCTCTGTTTTGCACTGATATTTATGTCGTAATATGGGTCTACGGAATATTCCGCACTTTGGGTTACTTGGTGTAACCACATGGCCTCGACCCTTTAGAGAAATAAAAATTAGGGACTGATCAGTAAACCATAGACACGAAGTAATTATCAGTGCTTTTTCTGCTACTCGTCCTGTTAAGTTCTGACATGCTCTGTTAAGCTCTGTTATGCTCTGTTATGAGATTTGTTATTCAGTATATATATATGAATATTTGTTATGCTCGAATGGTATCCCCCACTTGCTGAGTGTTTCCCCAAACACTCACCCCTTACTTCTCCACCCAGATAAGAATGAATATTTGTTATGCTCGAATGGTATCCCCACTTGCTGAGTGTTTCCCCAAGCACTCACCCCTTACTTCTCCACCCAGATAATAATGAAGAACGGGTTGAAGAAGAGGAAGAAGATCTGTTTTGGGGCTGGTGAAGACTCTGCTTTTCTTTGTCAATGTAATTTCGCTTCCGCACTCTGTTATTCAATTTCTCCGATTTTCAGTTGTAAAGACAATCATTTTGATTATGTAATAGACTGGTTTTTTGAGCTGCACTATGAGGCTTGATGTTTTGTAATGAATAATTATTAAACATCGCCGGTGTTCACGTCTAGGCCCGGTCTCGGGGCGTGACATTTTAGTGGTATCAGAGCTAACCAGGTTCATAATCCGGATGTGAAGTTCTAGCAGAAAGAGTTCTGATTTCATCCGAAGAAATAAGTCTTACACAAAGATCAATTTTATTCAGAAAGTTAAATTTCTTCATGAAGTAATTTTTCTATGGAAATCTTAACTTCATTCAAACGTTCATATTTTTTTTGAAATTTCAATTTGATCCGGAAATTTCAATTTCTTCCAAACTTTCCTATTCATCCGCAAAGTTCATTTCATACGATTGTTTCTGATTTCATTCGAAAGTTTTAGTTCCATCCGAAAAATTTTTGGTGTCACCCATTTTTTTTGGAATCCTTTGCTTTTTCCGAAAAATTATCCTTTATTCGGAAATCTTCTATTTCATCCTCTAAAATTCATGAGATTCTTCATCGATAATATTTTCTTGATCCGGATAAACTTTTAGTTCGCCACCTAGATTTTTGGATCTGGTTGAGTTAGTTTCTCGAGGAGGATTTTCTTACCAGGTTGATTTTTCATTCATTGGCTCGACCATAACCTTTTTCTTCGGGTCATCAAATCCTTACAGCTTACGTCCATGAAATAATCTAGAATCCCCGATTGTCATTTCGTCATCAATTATTTCATGAGATGATTCCTTCTACTTCCAATATCCATGCTACAACTACCATTCATATGAAGTAGATAACATTTGACAATCAAACTCGCGTGATTCGTCGTCGTACCGATACCATCAAAGAAGAGTTGGAGATCACAGTTAACCGCATCAACGGAGAGATAATATGATAACCAAAGTTTCGAGGACGAAACTTCTTTTAAGGAGGGAAGGATGTGAAAACCCGAAAATTCAGCTCCAGGAAATAGAGGAAAAAAAAATCAGCTGCCGGTCTCGGGGCGTGACAAGTACCCCACCAAAACCACCGCTCTGATACCAACTGAAACGAACCAGACTCTAGAATTTTTTTTTAAAACATGTGCGGAAGCATAAACTTAAACATAACGAATGGCTCGTTCCCTTTTAAAACGTTTCTAAATCATTTTCTCAAAATATTTTAAGCATAAATAAAGGAATATTTGAAAACGCTGAAAACATCCAACATCGTAAAATCAACTGCGTAAAATACTGAAAGCCAAGATGTTTAAAAACCAGTATCTAAAACTGTAACATGACAAAACTGAATCATAAAGGCGTTCACGGGGTACTGCTGCGACAGGCGCTCAGAGATCCTCACAAGTTAATAAATTTTTAAGTAAATTGGATTTTAAGCCAAATTGGTGGATTTTGGGCCGATATCTTAAATGAGTTTTTAAGCCTGTTTTGACGGTGTTGGGCCGAGTCCTTCAAATGATTTTAAAGGGATGATTCTTTGTTGTTGGGCCAATTTTGAGTTGGGCTTAGTATTATTTTAATCCTAGTGGAGACCTTGGGCCTAGAATTAGTGGGCCAATCGCTTGAGCCAGTCCTTGACCGGGCCGAGGAAAATAATGCATAGGCCCATGAATATATATTTAATTATATATGTATTATGCTATGTAATTGATTATGAAATGTTTTAAGGAAATTAAATATATATTGATGTGCCAAGATCTTTTTAAAGTTGCATGAATTTTATGAAAGCATGCATCATGAAAGTTTAAGTTATGTTAAGGCATGAATGAAAAATATTTTGAGGGATTGAAGTGTTGTGGGGCAAAGTAATGATGGAAGTTAGCCGGGTAGCCGGGCCCGAGGATCCCCTGTTAATATATGAGCTTATGGATCCATGTGTGACATCATGGTGAAGTGGCAGTGTGAAGACCCGAAAATTTAGCTCCAAAAAAAAAAAAAACTTCTTCACCTGCTGGTCGAAAATCAGCAGGTGGTCGAAATTCAGCAGTTGATGGCGCGAGAGTAAAACGCCGTCGTTACGAAGAACCAGCAGTTGCACGTTAGAGGTTGCTGCTGGCAGGCGTAGCTTTTAGCGCGAGAGTGATCGAGAGAGCGACACGTGTTGGTCAACATTTTGAGTGTTGACTACTGGATCAGCAGATGCGTAAGTTTAGAGTGACCAGCTACTGGTTTTGGAAACCAGTCGTAGAAGTGAAGCGACGTCGTTTCGTTAAGTTGAAACGCCACGTTTCGTATGGAACCAGCAGCGAGGTATTATCATGAGAAATTAGAAAGAGGCCTGCTGGTCACTAATTCAGCAGTTGGCCATTCGTGATCAGCAGACGAAGAAACATCAGCTGGTGCGAGAAGACCAGCTGGAGAGCTAAACAATGATGACGTCAGCAGTAATGCCAGCAACCAGCAGAGAGCTACAGTCATCTTGAATCAGCTGTTACAAGAGTCCAGCAGGTACATTACTTAAAGATAACCAGCAGGTACTTTTCAATGATATCAAAACGGTGTCGCTTGAATAAGTTGACACGACAACGTTTTGACTTAACGCTTAGGATCAGTCGTTGAGTTTGAAAAGAAACCAGCTGTGACCAACAAAGAATTCATCAGTTGGACTTTTAGCAAGGCAAATCCAGCAGCTGACGACTTAGCGACGCAATTTCAGCAGCAACGCGAAATTCAGCAGCAACGCGAATTTCAGCAGCAACGCGAAATTCAGCAGCGACGCAAACTTCATCTTCTCCACGCAAAAATCAAAATTCTCGACGCAAAGCAAGATTCTTTGTACAGAAAGCTTCACCATGGAAATTCGAAAAGATTGCTCATGCGTACAAGGCAGATTTCGCGCAGTAACCGTCGAATTGAGAGATGTAATGGACAATTAAAACTCGTAAATCATGCGCGCGTAACAGTCGACGTAATGATAGGGAATTAAGAGCCTTTAATGGCGGACGCTCGGCTTTCTCACCTCTACGCCTATAAATACCAGAGGACGACCACAGAATTCCTCACACCATTTCGAAATTCCCTCAGTCTGAAAAGCGACAGTTCTTCGAGAAAAAGTGCTGCGGAAATTCCAGCAGATTCTTAGCTAAGGTTCTGTGCAAGCGACGAACCAGCAGGTGCCAAACTTAGGAAGAATTCGTGCAATCGAGTTACTGCCGGACTTCGTTCAAACATCAGGATTCGTGTTGGGGATCCGGATCCGCCCCCCGGCTAGGCAGCGGAAGAACAAAAGAAAATACCGGGAGACGATCAATACGAAAAACAACAATTCAATAATCGTCATTCATAGGGTGTTCAAAAACGAATACCTTGCTGGCACTTGTGCCTGGCTCCAACCGGTATTACAAGAATCCGGCTCTTCTCGGTATATTGCGGTAGATTATCGCCAATCCGGTCCACGACAAGAACCGAGACTCCTTCGTCAGGCTGCACTAGAAGCGCTGACGAGATCAGCACGAACGGATTCTCCTCGTCGAGTTGGCCGGAAATGAATTTCTGGCGACAACGGGCGGCGGCGGCGGCGGCGCACGGCGGGCGGCGGCGGCGGCGCTTGGAGAGGAGAGGAGGGGCGGCTTTTTGTGCTAGGGTTAGGTCAAGTATTGAGTGTTTATGTTATGTGTTAAGTCTTGCTTAAGTCTAATTAAATAGACTTAAGTGTTGGACTTGGACCGGCCCAACGGGCCCGGGTCCAACGATGAACATTCAGTTCATCTCCAACACCGAGACTTCACCGTAACTCCGATCGCCGATCAGATCGGACCGATCGACTCAGTTTCCAAAACTGAATAATAAGATCTGAAAAACCATTTTTCAGAACCCCAGTGCAAAAAGACCGTTTTGCCCCTCAACAGCGGGAAACCCCGGTTTGACCCCTGTTGACTTTTAGGAAGTCGCACTTCCCGAAATCCTCTTCTCGTGCTCAACACATTTAGCTGAGTATCCGTGCGGGAATCTCGAATCTAGTACTTGTGTGATCCTCAATGGTTCAGGGATACAGCTAGCCGTGGGCCCACAACCATTGTGGCTCCGGAATCACAATTCCGGACTTGCCCAACGGATCATGGTAAAGCGTCTAGCAACATCGCCCCATGATCCCCTAGGTATCACTGATAGTGCCTGCAAGAACCAGTCGGTCGTGGTTAGCGTACAGTACGGTCCTTTCAATCCATATATCCCGATCAGATCAACGACCATTGGTAAATCGAGAGTCGCTAGAGATCCGATAGCTATGCGTACATCTTGGAGATCGAATAGTGACATCGCGAGTGTAACTAGGCAAACACATTTACCTAAAACACTTGTAGTACTCTGGCCAGAGATTTGCACACTATTATCCCCTCAGATAGCATAGGATATCCACGCATGTCTGCGAGCGGTGAATCCTCGACAACGATGCATCGACTCCTACA
>KQ999069.1:12101-24545 GCA_001598015.1 Dorcoceras hygrometricum
TTTCCATTTCCCACAGTAGATGCACCAACGTCGTCTCTCAACTGGACGACGACCAACTTCTTTTTTACACTCAGCAGAACACTTCTTCAATGAGCTGAGCGCTCTCATCTCTCTGTTTTTCTCACACACGAGGGAAATGCTCTAACAAGCTAATTCTAGCTACACTGTCAACTGCAATGAAACTCTCTCTCGAATGATTAGTTGACAGCTTCACTTCAGATTATTTTCCCTCTGTTGGTGCACTGTGTAATCAATGAATATTTCCCACCTTCTTCTGCTGATCTCCAGTACGACGTCGCATCGTCTTTTGCGCTTAGCTTCATCTGCTGATTGCGAATGCAAAACGCTGTCGTTCCAACTTATTCTAGCTACACTGTCAACTGCAATGAAACTCTCTCTCGAATGATTAGTTGACAGCTTCACTTCAGATTATTTTCCCTCTGTTGGTGCACTGTGTAATCAATGAATATTTCCCACAGTATTGTAGATGCACCAACGTCGTCTCTCAACTGGACGACGACCAACTTCTTTTTACACTCAGCAGAACACTTCTTCAATGAGCGCTTCTCGAATATATAGCCTCTGTTTGAAATATGGCCGTTAGATAGATTCCAAATCTGTTCAGCGCTTCATATGGCTAATTTGTCTTCTTTCCATATGCGTGCAAACATCCTCTGTAAATTGTACTGTTTCCCAGAATAGTACAAATCTTGTTCCCTTGAATTGAGGCAAATTGCACGACGAAATCTCAGCCATTGAATCTTTCCATCTTGAGCGTTGATGGCTGAATATTCTTCAACTGATTGTTCAACAGCTGTTCGCTCAGCTGTTGTTTATTCTTTGTCACAACACTTCGCGCAACAGCTGTTTCTTTGTTGACTGGATACTTTGCGCTACTGCTGAAGCTTCAAATACTGCGACTGGATAACTTGCGTCTGGATGCTTCAGCTTGCGACTGGATGCGTAGAGCTTGCGACTGGATACGCAAAGCTTGCGACTGAATATATATCAACAGCTGATTCAAATAATCTCTCGACTGGATGCTGCTGTTGCTTGCGTCTGGTTGTCCAAAAGCTTCGCCTGAATCTTCTTGCGACTGGATGCTTTGCGTTGCGACTGGATGCACTGTAGCTTCGTCTGCTGAAATAACAACGCAAAGTCTTCCTGCTGAATCTTTAGCGCATGAGCAAAACGCTGTCGTATCAACTTATGTAAACGACATCGTTTTGCTATTGCTAACTCCAATAGCATCTGCTGATTGCACTGTAGCTTGCGACTGGATAAGCTTCCAATACGACGTCGCTTCCTCTTGCGTCTGGAATGCAAGCTACCTGCTGAATCTTGCGACTGGATGACGTCACCGATGACGTCATCAACAATAATCCATCTGATGAATCTCAACACGACGTCGCTTCTACACTCAAGCTTCGCTTCATCTGCTGATTCTCAATACGACGTCGCTTCAGCTCTCGCGCTTCGCTCCATCTGCTGATTGTGATCATCTGCTGAAATAACAATACGACGTCGCTTCTCTTTTGCGCTTAGCATCATCTGCTGAAATCCATCTGCTGATTGTGATGACATCAAGGCTGATGTCATCAGGATTTCATAAAAATGTCATGGAACCTATTATAATTATGGATACTTATGGATTCCTACGAAATTTTAAAAAGTTGAAATCGAATCACTTTAATTTAATTTTAAAATTTTATGAAAATCTATTTTTGATATCATCATATTTTTATAAAATTTATAAATATTTAAAATGAATATTTATGTATTTTTAAAATTAATTATATTCATAAAAATAATTAAATATGATAAATTGAATATAATATGGAAAACAAAAAAATGATCAGCCGCCGAAAGACAGTAAAGTTTCAATCTGAAGTCTTCGCATTTCTCATCAAACAGATCTCTCTCTCCTCTCTCTCTCTCTCTCTCTCTCTCTCTCTCTCTCTCTCTCTCTCTCTCTCTCTCTCTCTCTCTCTCTCTCTCTCTCTCTCTCTCTCTCTCTCTCTCTCTCTCTCTCTCTCTCTCTCTCTCTCTCTCTCTCTCTCTCTCTCTCTCTCTCTCTCTCTCTCTCTCTCTCTCTCTCTCTCTCTCTCTCTCTCTCTCTCTCTCTCTCTCTCTCTCTCTCTCTCTCTCTCTCTCTCTCTCTCTCTCTCTCTCTCTCTCTCTCTCTCTCTCTCTCTCTCTCTCTCTCTCTCTCTCTCTCTCTCTCTCTCTCTCTCTCTCTCTCTCTCTCTCTCTCTCTCTCTCTCTCTCTCTCTCTCTCTCTCTCTCTCTCTCTCTCTCTCTCTCTCTCTCTCTCTCTCTCTCTCTCTCTCTCTCTCTCTCTCTCTCTCTCTCTCTCTCTCTCTCTCTCTCTCTCTCTCTCTCTCTCTCTCTCTCTCTCTCTCTCTCTCTCTCTCTCTCTCTCTCTCTCTCTCTCTCTCTCTCTCTCTCTCTCTCTCTCTCTCTCTCTCTCTCTCTCTCTCTCTCTCTCTCTCTCTCTCTCTCTCTCTCTCTCTCTCTCTCTCTCTCTCTCTCTCTCTCTCTCTCTCTCTCTCTCTCTCTCTCTCTCTCTCTCTCTCTCTCTCTCTCTCTCTCTCTCTCTCTCTCTCTCTCTCTCTCTCTCTCTCTCTCTCTCTCTCTCTCTCTCTCTCTCTCTCTCTCTCTCTCTCTCTCTCTCTCTCTCTCTCTCTCTCTCTCTCTCTCTCTCTCTCTCTCTCTCTCTCTCTCTCTCTCTCTCTCTCTCTCTCTCTCTCTCTCCTCTCTCTCCTCTCTCTCTCTCTCTCTCTCTCTCTCTCTCTCTCTCTCTCACACACACGCATACACACACACGCACTACGGTTGAGCTTCCGGCCCGGACGACGCAGTTGCGTCAGCCATGTACGAATCGGAAGAGTACGAGGATAAGCCCGTCGAGGTGCGGGCTGCGGAGTCTCTGGGCCAGGGATTCGACCTTGCAAGCGACTTCAGGCTCAAGTTCGTGAAGAGGTGTCCCAGGGGCGGTAGATTGGTCGTTTTGGATGAGGAGGGGGCGAAGCGGGACGTCGTTGTGCCGGGGCTCGGCGGAGGAGTCACGATTCCTGCCGTGCCGGAGTTTATCCGTGTCGATAAAGGGGATCACATAAGGTTTAAGTCTGATGTACTGCAGTTCAATCAGGTTATTGGTTTTTCTGATTTTTTTATCTTTCTGTGAGCTCGTGTGTTTGCTCTTTTTAATCACCTATTTTTTTATATTGTTGTTGTGTAAGTTTCTTTTCCTGGTTGAAAGCATCAATCGATCAATCTATTGACTAATTGTTGGTGTTGGATATTTGTTTTAATCCCACATTTGGCGTAAAGGGGCGACTATTAAGAATGAGTAACGCTCTTGTGCAGAGGGTGAGGGTAGGCTTTTGGGGTTATCGTGTTGAAGTTCACGCAGCTAGACATTAAAGACTACCTCTTGATCATCATCAATAAGATGTTACATGTTTTTGTTACTGTCTATATTAATTACATGCATCAAATACTAATAAGTTGGTGAAAATCGTTTACTTGCTCCAAATCTATGCGTTGTGAGTGCGTTTAGTGGTGAGAGTAGTAAATTTTGGAGCAGGGTGAATCAGCTGGTGATGTGTATTCGTAGTACAAGAAATGATTCGTTCTCTTTAATGCATAGAGATGCATACGATGTTTGAAGAAAAGAGTGAACTATTGGTGTATGTGTGAGCTATTCAAATAACAGTCTTGTTGTCGTATTTAAGCTCGAGGTATTGGATAACGAACTGGTCTTAGAAAGAAAAAGCAAAGTTCACTAATAACTTTAAAATGTACAAATAAAGGATGATTCGTCCTTCTAATCCATCTTATGGAGTTATGGGTCCTACGGTGAACACAAAGTTACAGCTAATTTGATTGGTAATCTTGACATGAGTAGATTACAGTCTTTGACTTAGCTAATATAGGTTGGCATCAGATTAATAATGATGTAATGAACTCTTTTCTGCATGTGCCAGTTTCGTTGATTGGATATCAGTATTAGCTTGCATGTAACACCCCTGGGAACAAAGGGGGAAATGAATTCAATCTTAGGGTTGTTTCCGTCATATTATTTTAGCTGTCTGTTTGTAGAAATTTTCAGGTCATTTTATCTGAGAAAAATTATTTTGATTGAAGATGTCAGAGCTACTTAATCAGAAGTCATCAGTCCAGGGAAAAGTTCCGTCCGGTTATCTTAATGCTATTTTTGATTTAACCGGAGCCTGGTTGAATGATGCGGAGGATGCTAAATACCTTGCTTTCGATGGCTATTTCATTTCACTTTTCTGTTTGCACCTTAATGCATCACAGTTAGTTCTTCACGACCATGTGAAGAAGTCTGTTCCACCTCACTGGAATCCAGCTGCATTATCCAGGTAACTTCTAGTTAACATTCTTCTGCTTTCTGAAATCACTAGGAATTTTAGGGTTGAATAGCCAGTATTAGAGTACGAAAAGCATGATATATATTTGGTATTACTCAAGTATATTTTTGAACATCGAGTTGACTGTAAAGCTTATGCCTATCGTTTCTGATGAATTGTTTTTGGTAAATAAGCCTCAATTTGGACTTCTAAACTCATCTGAATTTGTGACAAAATGTTTTTCTGATTTGAAATCTCATAGTCATGCTTGTATGTAAAGTTTTTTAAAGACTGAGTTAGATTTTTGCTTGTAGCACTAGGAGAGTTCGTGTGGCCAAATAGTCGGTGATACGACACAAAATAGTGCTTTTGCTTAGTTAATGACATTGTCACTTAACAGAAGTTGTGGAGGATGTAGCTGCTGCCGGGTCAATGGTCCTTCTTTTGTAGAACTTTTTAGATGACAAAGTTATTTAATGATTCAAATCCTGGATTCTTGGCTGTGCCAGTGTTGCATCTTGTTAGCCCTTTAGATAGTTTTTTCAGCTATTAAACCCTTTTAACCTGTTGTGAATGGAACACCATTAATTCCCCCCTTTTTTCATAAGGCCACCATGTTCTTGCTTCTAAGTTTGAAATTTCTTGTCTGACTTTGTGCACGTAGTGCTGACAAAGACATGTTAAAATGACTCTCCAGTGCTGAAATTTTTGCATGCTATAGTTTTCTTTCTTATAACCCTCCCCTCTGCTTCCCCTCACATTCGTTTTCTAAAATCACTAAGGTAGGTGTATGTTTCCCATCTTCCTAAGTGTCCCTGAGAACCATATCATCTACTGTCATATTCTATTTTGTCATGATGCTTATTGATATTTATTGGCCAGATTTATTGAGACCTATGGAACACATATAGTTGTGGGATTGGCAGTCGGGGGCCAGGATTTGCTTTGTGTTAAGCAGAGGTCATCGTCTCCAGTCCCTTCAGCTGAACTCAAAGGATATTTGGAGGAACTTGGAGATTGTCTGTTCTCTGATACTAATAGTCCTATTCTAGAGAGGAAGGCAAAGGATAACCCCAAGAAGGTTGGTACCTGTTTATATGCGTAATTTTGTCCATATGCCTGTTTGTATTCTTTTTGTTGATTCTCTTAGACAATAATTCAACTATTGAGTTTTTGAAATGTTTTTATGATGCAGGTTCCCGAGGTATTTACTCGTATGCTACAGGCACATACCATGCAGTTTACCAGCATTACGGAAACATCAAGCAAAGATGTAAGTTACCCTTATATTTAAACATATCGATTATAATGATGATACATTATAATAATAAGTATTATCATTAATGTTACCATATGGTAGTTTGTTTATTTGTAATATAATTTGAATCAGGGACTCACAGTTATATGGTCAAAAAGAGGTGGTGACATGTTTGCTCAAAGTCATTCCCGGTGGCTCCAGACAATGGCAGCTAATCCAGAAGCTATTCTTTTCAAGTTTGTCCCCATTACCTCTCTACTGAATGGAATTCCTGGGAGTGGCTACCTTAGTCATGCCATTAACCTGTACTTACGATGTATGCTCTTTTGATTCTCTGATATTACCAACACATTTCTTTTTAATTACTACGCCTATTTGTCGGCACTTTTTCTTGCTTTCTTCCTCTGATTTTAATTTCTGATGGAAATTGATGTTAATTTCAACTTTTAGACAAGCCGGCTATAGAAGATTTACAGTATTTTTTGGAGTTTCAAGTTCCAAGACAGTGGGCACCTCTGTTCTGTGAGTTGCCCCTGAGGCATCAAAGTAGGAAAACATCTATCCCTTCATTGCAGTTCAGTTTCTTGGGTCCAAAGATTTACGTCAGCTCCGCCCAGGTGTGCACTAAATTTTTAGACTAAAAATTTGTAGAAAGAAAATTATGTGAAGTCTCACTGTTCTTGAGTTTGAGTTTCGGTGTACTATATATGATACATTCATAAAAGAAAAAAACATTTTTCTTCATCATAGATGGTTGCACCATTCTTGTCTTGCAACAACACCCCTTCATGATGGCTTTCCTAGGTCCTGTGTACACATCCATGAATGACACAATCCCCTTGAGATTTGGATGATGTGAATTTCAATGGGTAGGATATTTATAATATAGGTATATACCTGATGTCATGAATTGGATTCACTTCACGTGATGGTTCTTTCTTATGTGAATCATGACTCCTAACCTTCACATAATGTTTCATTAAATGATCCACTGATCGAAAGACGTAATATGTTGATTTAGCAGATATAAGTATTTGAGAAGCTAAGTTTCACCTGGTTTTGTGATTTGGATTGTTATTTTAATAAACCGGTAATCAGAGGCATTCCCAAGGATGGGAATTGGCGAGCAGGGAAGGACAGTCTCCAAGGAACGAGATTTTGTGATTTCTGTGTGTGCTTTATGTGAAACCAAGAGTTTTTTAATACTCACCGAGTTGCCTTCCCGAACTAAATTTCTAAATACCTCTATTAGTGATTCACCTATTGACCGAAAAAACTCATTATGAGCTCAATTTTAGGTTGCAAGTGATAAAAAACCGGTGCTTGGTCTCCGCCTATACTTGGAAGGAAAAAAGAGCAATCGTCTAGCTGTTCATGTACAGCATCTTTCAAATCTTCCAGAAATAATGACATTTGCCTCATCTACTTCGATGGCACGGAAGCCTCAGTGGCGAGGCTCTGATGACTATGAATTTTCCGACCAGTTCTTAGAACCAGTACGATGGAAGAAATTCTCAAACATATGCTCATCGATCGTTAAACATGATCCCACCTGGGTTCAGGGAGAATCCTGTGGCGTTTTCATCGTGACTGGAGCACAGCTCATAATAAAGGGCAGATGGCCCCGAAAAGTCCTCCACCTTCGTCTACTTTACACCAACTTACCGAACTGCACAATACGTAAAACTGAGTGGGTGTCGACACCTGAAGCATCTCGAAAGTCCAATTTTTTCACCAACCTGAGCACAACCTTCACATTCACTCAAAGGGCAGTGGCCGATGTTCCAAAGCAGCCAGCAGCAGCCCTCAATTCCGGTGTCTTCCCTGATGGTCCACCGGTGCCCATCCGATCCACAAAGCTGCTTAAATATGTCGATACCACCGAAGTTTCGCGAGGCCCGTATGACGTCCCTGGACATTGGTTAGTAACTGCCGCCAAGTTGGTGGTTGAAGGTGGAAAATTAGGATTGCATGTGAAGTTTGCTTTGTTAGATTACTCGCAAGAACTGTAGTTTCCTTTGTACATTGAAGAGGGGTTGTAGTTTGTTTTTAGTTCTGTTCATATTATTCTTTGAGCCCAGTTTGTAAATCTTGAATTGTTCCTTGAAGAAGAGATTCTACACTACATAACACGACTTTATCAATAATATATTGAGTCTTTAGCTGTACTAATTCAATTTGGATGGAATTATTTGAATGTATTATCTATTTTATCCATTTAGCTCTGAAAAATCAACACATGCGTTTTTACTTCAATTTTGAATATCTATCCGACAAAATCATTTGAAAGGTATTTCAAATCCTCTCATGAGCACAAATTCTTACGTTAGAACTCCACCTAGTCATCTATATAAACTATCGTTTGGCATAAGATTATATATAAATAATATTAAATTTGATTTTTAGTTTTATACATTATATTCATTGAGATAAAATTACTCAAGCATTATCAGAAGATGGCACAATAAGGGAACCATCATTCGATAACCATGAATGCAACTTATTTTTTTATATATAGTTATAGTTAATATTAGTTTTAGTCTCGCTATTACTCCCAACTACCAAATTTAATTAAAATCAATTGACAAAATTAATAAGTAGATCACATGCAGAATTTACGTTACATTGTGGTAAACAGCTAGTTAAATGGTGAACTATGTTAAATTTTTTAAATAAATCAGCAAAATTTCGTTGTATTCTTGTACTTAGCAACTCATATTTAACGACTATCCTCACTGTATCAACACTGCTCTTTTCAGCGTGTTTTGTTTTCTCACTCGCACGCACTCTCGGAAACTTCTAAGAAGTCACCAATCCCATAATATTTCCGTCAAGCACGCTTAACTTAGGAGTTCTTAAGTGATGAGCTACCGAAAAGAAGATACACATTGTTAAAATATGAGTAGTACCAATTAAATCTGATAAGCACACCTCAACTACATAGTCCCATATCTGCTCAGTCTCGGAATCCCTCATTTTGGTGTGGGATCGATTCATTCATCTACCCTTAGCCTAGAATTCTGTCAGGAGCTGCTCATCGTCCGTGCAACCTCTTGGTACCAGCGGTCACTCCACGCCCACTTTTGATCCCCGATGGTCACATGCCCATCAGCTTCCGCTTATAGTTCATCCACGAACCGCATCGTACTAAAAGAGGTCTGCTCTAATACCAACTAGACCATGACCAGACCCTTGGGAATTGAAACGCACTCAACTTTTTTCTAGTAATATAAAATGCCGATTTTTTTTTGTAAATGGAAGTTTCAATAAAACTCAGTAATTTAAAAAAACATAGGAAAAAAACAAAGTTGTAGAAACCAAAGAAATCGTTGAGTCGTAATACACAACCTCAACTAGGAAAATATGATATATTATTTTTTTCACCAAAGGATCGTACTAAATCCTAAGCCAAAATAAAAATCTCTCTCTCATCATGATCGGAAAACGCATGGAATGTGCCAAATGAATTGTCATCCACTCAAAGGTCCTGTCCCTCGGTCTCAGTCTTCGCGTCATCTGCATCAATCAAACGTAGTGAGCCTAGGGGCTCAACAAGAACAAAATGGAGGATAACAAGTACTAAATAATACATGCACATGCATTAAAATAATTGTACTCAAATAATTTTCTCAAACTTTAAATGCATAAAAATGACATAATCTCAAATCAGTTTTCTTAAAATTCATGCATAGGCAATAAACTCACAAATAAAAGATTCTGGTGAATTCCGTTTCTCGACTGTGGTCCATCAACCTCAAGTCGCATGATAAAGCTAAATAATACCATGGTACCAGGTTAGAAAGGCACCCCATTACTTTTCTGGAGCTCAATCCTGTAAAGTGTAAAGGCACTCCGGTACTTATCTAAGTTCAATACGTGTGAAGTTGATATGACCAAATGGAACGTCTCCCAACCCCATACCTGTCAGGTTGCTATGGCCAAACAGGACGTCTGTGAGACCTGGAAAGTTGATTAAGATTAACTTGTTGGAATCAATCGGTTTTTAGAGAATTCTGGTGGTTCAGATTTCTGTTTGAGAGTTGGTTGGCATTTTCGGGTCAGATTTCACATATAGAGCATTTCTGGAAGTCTTCGTATTTTTGAGATTTTTGGGTGAAAGCTGGTTTCGTGGTGAAAGCTGGTTTCGTGGTGAAAGCTGGTCGATTTGGTGAAATCCAGTCGTAGCGTGTTTTGGTAGCGCGAGATTCCTAAACGCCGTCGTTTTAATGAAATCTAGATGCGTTGTGTTAAGTGAAAGCTGGTAGCATGTTTGTATCCAGCTGCTGCTTTATCTCGTTTGTTGAGGGCAAAACGGTAGCGTTTTGATAAGTTGGTGCGACGCCGTTTTGGTGGTTGCACCTGGTACCAGCTGCGAGGAGTTGGTTGCGTCTGGTTGTCCAGCTGAGAGCAGATGTCAACGATGGTCAACTCTACTGTAGCTTGCGTCTGGTTTCCTGTAGCTTGCGGCTGGTATTGCGCGAGGGTTATCGACCGAATTTGATGACGTCAGCTATGCGACGCCGTTTTATTAATTTGGAACACAGCGTTTTGATGCAACGTCTGGTATCAGCTTTTGAGCGTTATACAATCCAGCTTTTGGATTTGAGAACCAGCCGATGGTTTTAGGCGACCAGCTGGTGGCAGATTTGATGACGTAAGCGGTGCGACGTCGTTTTGTTAAGTCGCTGCGACACCGTTTTGATTAGCGTTGTTTGAGATTCAGCAGTTGGTTTCTTTGCATCTGCTGGTTGTATTTTTTAGCGTGCGTGACTGGTTTTGTCGGTGGATGATTTTAACCAGCTTTTACGCGTGTATTTAAGGAAGACTTGGTCTTCGATTTCAAGCACCAGATCCCATACTTAGCGAAATAGTATCTTGGTTGTCGACCTCTGTTCTTCGAACCCTAGTACTGTTCACCGTGAGCTTTTCCGGTGAATTCCCGTCGTTGCCGGCCTTTGTTTGATACGTTTGAGGTAGCGTTGGACTCCTCTTGAGAAGCTCTTCCTCTCTATACCATTCTTGGAGGCTGTTGTTGGCTAGAGCGAGATCGCGAAGTTGCTGTCTTCGGCCGTGTGTTGTGTCGTTGAGGTAGAACTTCGAATTGTTGTTGAGATCTTAGTCTTAGCCTTTGTTTAAGCTTCCTGTTAGTGGTATTGTTGGAATCAGTTGCTGGTTTGAGTTGTAACTCCCAGCCGTGGGTTTTGTGCTTGTGACCCGTGAGATTTATGCTTGTATGTTGTGTGTTCAGCAGGTTCCTAACCAGATCTCTCGGGCTCCTTGTTGTGGTAGTTATTGCAGAATTGAGACTGATTTTGAGCTTGTAATTCAGCGTGGAACCTGGCTTGGATAAATTGCGAGATGGCTATGTTTGGATTGCTGGGTGATGTTGTTGCTCTGTGTGAGAGCTGTGTATGCTTACCGTGTGTAATTGTTGTGTTGCATATGATTATATGTTTGTTGTTCCAGCATGTTGCATACACGCATTCCATTCAGCTATTGCAGCCTTTGTTCGTTGTTGTTTCTCTGTTTTCTTATCAGGATGTGAGGGCGAGCGGTGATTCCGCACTCTCATTTCCCCTATGCACCGAGTGGCTAGCTACCACAGTTCATAGGTTGGGTTGTGATGCATCTGGTAAGGGTGGGCGAGTAGGGGTGAGTGGGTAGCACCCACATGTCCTACACTCACCGTGGCCACATATTCTGTTGCAGATTTCGTTGAGCTGTTGTCTCCTTCCTCATGCATAGCATCTGCATTTTATTCTTGCTGTTTACTGCTGTTTTATAGTTGCTCTCCGTACTGGGGTTTGACCCCATGTCCCTCTGGGGCTTGGTTGTTTTCCTTGTTGTGTTGTTTTCAGGAAACCCAGGTTTTACAGCTGGTCGTGGTTTTAACCCAGCTGGTGGCGCCCCAGGAGGTGGTTAGAGTATCCCAGTGTTAGAGTAGATGCCCAACTAGCCAACTTATGGCGTGTGGGTTTTATAGACTCTTGTACAAACGATCTTTATATATGATATTCGCATTTTCTTATATGGCATTCTTTACTTTCATTATGTGTGTAATGATTTACAATTGTGTTGAGTAAAGACCTAGAATACACTAAAGCGTATGTTAGATGTGATAGTGGGTATGACGGCTATCATGAAACACATCTAATAGTCGCTGTGTATTCTGAACATGTTCCTAGTCGATTGGGCCGTCGAAATGAGGATAAGGCCGCCCGAGTTCGAGACTAGTATCTGCGATGCGAAGTACCATGTTTCATTGGTAGGGAACATTGTGATGTTCTGAGCATTCAGATAGATAGTGACCTGGTGATCTATCGAACTACCCTCGTTCGGACTTTCCAAGTGGTTACCATTTGTCGAGTGGATAAGTCCGAGGTCTTGGTTGTACTGATTAGTCCTCACGACTCGAAACGTCATTGAGACTCTACATGATAGGCGTCTCACTTTGACCCGTTTGCCGACTCATTTGGGGTCACCAGGTGTCGGGATTGGGTGAGACCCCGATACTAGTCTCGAACTCGGGCGGCCTTATCCTCATTTTGACGTGCTTCCTGAGATAAAGATTTGAACACTGCAGCTTGATCAATCAGGGAGTCACGCACATGTTGCTCAATCTTATGTAGCTTCGAAGAAATATTGCTTTCAGACTCAAAAAGCTGTTCTGATAGAGTAGCCTGAAAATCAGCAAACAATGCAGAGAGATCCTGAGAAATAGGAAGCTGTGAAGACGTAGTCGCATCTATATCTGTCTTATCAAAATGAAGAGAAGAGCTGCTGGAAGAAGAAGAAGAAGACAACTGCTGC
>KQ999070.1:5147-22511 GCA_001598015.1 Dorcoceras hygrometricum
CGCCTATCATGTAGAGTCTCAATGACGTTTCGAGTAGTGAGGACTAATCAGTACAACCAAGACCTCGGACTTATCCACTCGACAAATGGTAACCACTTGGAAAATCCGAACGAGGGTAGTTCGATAGATCACCAGGTCACTATCCATCTGCATGCTCAGAACATCACAATGTTCCCTACCAATGAAACATGGTACTTCACATCATAGATGCTAGTCTCAAGCTCGGGCGGCCTTATCCTCATTTTGACGGCCCAATCGACTAGGAACGAATTCAGAATGCACAGTGACTATTAGATGTGTTTCATGATAGCCATCACATCCACTATAACATCTAACATACACTATGGTGCATTCTAGGTCTTTATCCAACACAATTGTTAACATTATAATCATAATGAAGATAAAGAATGCCATAAATAAATGCGAATTTCATAAATAAAGATTGTCATATACAAGAATCAATAAAACCCACACGCCACAAGTTGGCTAGTTGGGCATCTACTCTAACAAATGGAACAAAGTTTATTTTAAGATTATGGCATAGATAGTTGACGGTCACCAAGGAGAAGGTTGAGCAGTTGTCTAGATGTCGACTGCCCTTTCATATGATCTATATGCTAAAACTGATATCGGAAGTCATTTTGATCAAAGTGCAACACGGACCATGAGGAGCTTATATGCCATAAATCTAAACAAAATATATTGATGATTAGATCTGGGCTATTCTCCCATGTCTCCACTTTTAAAGAAAGAAATTTTTATGAAAAGTTTTGTATTGATCAGATGTCTACCTGCATATTTAAACTTGTTATTATTCAGGTTTTACTTGCTGAGCCTTTAGGCTCACTAGCTTTTAAAATGGTGCAGGTGCAACAGCTGGAGAACGAACAGAAGGTGAAACTTGAAATTAGCTGCTGGGTGGTGTGTGTTTGTCAAAGGCCTGCATTTTCCTTGTCATAGTTGATGATTATTTTGTTTAGAATGTACTGTATTAGATTAGTGGCAACGATTGTATATTTACGTAGAATAGCAGCTGTTGTAAATCGCAATTTCAATTGTCAATGAAAACTGTTTTCCGCAAATGTCTTCAGTTGTTGGCGCGCAAATAAGTATCTGTTAGTCTTTGAGTTGTCTTGTGTTTCGATTTCTGTTAAGTTATAAGAAATATAGCTTATAACAAATTATCTTTTAGCCTTCTTTTGTTTAAAAAATTTTTAATTTCTTCCCAATTCGTGATTCCCGTGGTTTCGGGCGTCACAACATGGTATCAGAGCTACGTTCCTGAGATAAACACGCGCACTATCAGTTGGATCAAAGTTCATCGTCTGTTCTTCTAAGTTGTGAGTTTATTTTCAGAGCACTGTCTTTAAATTATTTAACACTTTCTGATATATGTATGTGGCGGATTACGGGCTATAGAATATAGAATGGCAGGAAGAGGAAGAACTAGACGAAGTATTCCTTTAGAAGAAACTGATAGTGATAATAATGCTAATATCACACAATTGTTAAGACTGCTGGTAGAACAAAATAACAGAGGCAATGGCCAATCTTCCAGCAGCAGGGGACCTAGTAATGACGATCCCCAAGAGAAGTTCAGACGACAGAAACCCAAGGAATTTAGTGGTACTACTGATCCACTAGTTGCAGAGAGCTGGATTAAATCCATGGAGGTTATCTTCGAGTATCTCCAAATGTCTGATTTGGATAGACCAAGGTGTGCTATCTACATGTTGAGGGATGATACGATGATTTGGTGGGAAGGAGCCAAGTTGTCTGTGGATCTGCTGAATCTCACATGGGCAGATTTCAAACAAGTATTCTATGAACAATACTTCATGGCTGGAAAGAGGTCTGAATTGAAGAGGGAATTTTTGACCCTCAAACAAGGGATTTTAACCGTACAGGAGTATGTGCGGAAGTTCGAAAGAGGGTGCTATTTTGTGCCATTGATAGGAAGTTACCCAGAAGAGAAACTGAGTCACTTCGTGGAAGGATTGAAGCCGATGTTTAAAATGAATGTTAGGCTATCTGTGCCAAGAACTTATAGAGAAGCAGTGGATAGAGCCCTGCAAATTTAAAGAGATTGGAAAGATGTTGATGAAGAAAGGCAGCAGAAGCGACAAGCCTTTCAGCAGAAGGACCAGAGCCCGTTAAAGAAGCAGAGCAAGAACCAGCAGAGGCCTCAGGAGCAAAAGCCTCTATTGATCCAACCTATTAGCTCTGTTCCTGGTGGTAATAATAGAACAGAATGTCCTAAGTGCCATAAGAATCATCTGGGGCAATCAGACTTGGAAAAAATGTCTGCTATAAATGTGGAATTCCTGGACATATTTTGAAAAATTGTCCAAAGCTCAAGCAACCGGTGACCAGCAGAGCCTTTTTCATGACAGCTGAACAAGATCAACCAGACTCGACAGTAGTCACAGGTGAAATTTCGATAGTTGGATTTCCTTCTCTGGCTTTAATAGATTCAGGAGCCACACATTCATTTATTGCTGCTAAGTTTGTTAAGAATTGCCTATCCAGCCGGAGCAAGTAATGATAGGTTATTGTGTGTCGGTACCATCAGGGGAGAAGCTAGTATCGCACAAACTATTTAGGAGTTTAGAACTTAAATTCAAGGACATAATATTACTGCTGATTTGATTGTGTTGCCGATGACAGAATTTGATATTATTTTGGGAATAGATTGGATAACTAAGTATGGGGTAGTAATTGACTTTAAACTACGAGCAGTAGCTGTCAACCCATCAGGAAAAGAGTCATTCCAGTTTTTGGCCAAACATGTTAGTAGTACTTCTCTGGTTATATCATCGTTAGCAGCGACTGATAGACCCCAACTGTCCACTGTAGAAGTAGCAAATGAATTCCCTGAGGTTTTTCCAGAAGATATTCACGGATTGCCACCAGACAGGGAGTTGGAATTTTCGATTGATTTGGTTCCAGGAGCTGCTCCAGTATCTAGACCACCATAAATCGAACGCATGACTTAGAACTGGCATCTGTTGTCTTTGCCCTTAAGATATGGAGGCATTACCTATATGGGGAGAAGTGTGAGATATTCACAGATCACAAGAGTTTGAAATACTTCTTTACCCAGAAAGAATTGAATATGAGGCAGAGGCGATGGTTGGAGCTGGTTAAAGATTATGATTGTACTATCAGTTATCACCCAGGAAAAGCAAACGTGGTAGCTGATGCTCTAAGCAGGAAATCTATAGGACTTGCGCAGCTGATTGTCCAGAAGCCGTTGGCAGCTCATATTGAAAGATTTGGACTCGAGATAGTGTCCAGCAGCAGTAGTAATTTGATTTTAGCAGACCTCTCAGTAAGATCAAATTTGTTAAACAAAATTCGAGAAGGTCAGCTGCAAGATGAACAATTAAAGAAATGGTTTAAACAAGATAAAGAAAGAGGTAGTAGTCTCTATTTTTCAGAAGATGGAATTGGTAGGTATTTGGGCAGAATATGGGTACAAAACTGACATTCAGTACTGCGTTTCACCCCAGACTGATGTACAATCAGAAAGGGTGATCCAGATTTTAGAAGACTTGCTCAGAGCCTTGTATTGTGGATTTTTCAGAAGTTCGGATTCGAAATTGCCACTGGTAGAATTTTCCTACAATAACAGTTTCCAAGCTTCGATTCAAATGGCTCCATATGAAGCTCTGTGTGGCAGAAAGTGTAGAACACCACTTCATTGGGATGAAGTTGGTTAAAGAGCTGGTTTAGGACCAGATGTTGTGGAGCAAACAGCAGCAGCTGTTAGAGAAATAAGAGAAAGAATGAAGGCTGCTCAAAGTCGGCAGAAAAGTTATGCAGATAATCAAAGAAGGGAACTAAATTTTGAGATAGGTGATCACATATTTTTGAGAATAGCTCCAATGAAAGGAGTTATGCGTTTTGGAAAGAAAGGTAAGTTGAGTCCAAGATATATTGGACCATATGAGATTTTGGAGAAGATAGGAACGTTGGCCTATCGTTTAGCACTGCCACCGCAGCTGGCAGCAGTACACAATGTTTTTCAGGTATCAGCTTTGAGGAAATATGTTCCCAACCCTTCGCATGTATTAAGTCATGAACCAATCCAGTTAACACCGGATTTAAGTTAGGAAGAGCGACCAGAAATAATTATCCTCCGAGAAGTTAGAAGACTAAGAAACCGTAGTATTCCTATGGTTAAGATACAGTGGTCTAATCAGTCGGAGTGAGAAGCAACTTGGGAGACAGAAGCTGATATGCTTTCCCTTTACCCACATTTACTTGGTACGTAATTTCGAGGACGAAATTTCAATAAGGAGGGTAGAGTTGTAACGCCCCAAAATCCATAGGACCACATTTATGCATTTTAATGATCTCATGGGCCAAATTGGCAATTTTAAATGTTATGTATTTGCTGAAATATTGATTTCAGAACATAAGATGCATTGCGGCTGGTTCCAGCAGATGACTCCCAAGAGTGATGCACGAGCTGGTTTTGAATTGAAAATGATGTTTTTATGCTTGCAAATATTTTCCAGAAAGATTATGATGTTTTTAAAGTACTGAGGATTCGAGTTTATTCCCAGAATATTTATGAATGTTCTTACTTACAGTAATTATAATATCTGAATTTGATAACTGTGTAATCGATAGTTGATAGTTGAATCAATATGAAGTCTGGTTTGATAGGCAACGACTAATAGCATAGTTGTTGTTTTGATGTTATAATATAAAGTCAAAATTCAGCAGCTGTGTTGTTTTAATAAATTCCAGTAGATGCACTGTTCACCAGCAGATGCATTTTTTGTTGATTAAATCCAGCAGTTGCGTTGATTTCGTAAAACCAGCAGATGTACTGTTCATTGCAGCTGGTATTAGTCTTGCGACTGGTACTGTTCAATGCAGCTGGTATTAGCCTTGCGACTGGTACTATTCATTGCGTCTGGATTTCTATTCCTTGCAGCTGTTTATTGTGCCAACGACATCGTTTTATACCTATTCCTTGCGTCTGGTTTTATATGTTAGCGCTTTTCTTGCGAATGGTTGTTTAGCGCTTTCCTTGCAGCTGGTTGACGCGCTAACAACGCCGTTTTATTAAATACGTTTGCTTTAAATACAAAGACCTTGCAGCTGGTTCCTATTCATTCCAGCTGGTTTCTTTTAGCGATATTTGCGAACAGTAGAAATCTGTTTTGTTTCATAAGTACTGTTCCATTTTCTAACGACTGGTTCCTATTCTTTGCGACTGGTTTCTCTTCCGACTGGTGTTATATCAATGTTACTTTTCCAAAGTAGAACTCAATACTCAGTAAAGCTTTGAAAATGGAAGCGAGAGTTTTAAATGATTGGACCCGAGGATTTTAAGAAAGAAAGTTTTACGAAAGGATGTTAATGGAACAAAGTTTATTTTAAGATTATGGCATAGATAGTTGACGGTCATCAAGGAGAAGGGTGAGCAGTTGTCTAGATGTCGACTGCCCTTTCATATGAGCTATATGCTAAAACTGATATCGGAAGTCATCTTGATCAAAGTGCAACACGGACCATGAGGAGCTTATATGCCATAAATCTAAAGAAAAGATATTGATGATGAGATCTGGGCTATTCTCCCATGTCTCCACGTTTAAAGAAAGAAATGTTTATGAAACCTTTTGTATTGATCAGATGTCTACCTGCATATTTAAACTTGTTATTATTCAGGTTTTACTTGCTGAGCCTTTAGGCTCACTAACTTTTAAAATGGTGCAGGTGCGACAGCTGGAGAACGAACAGAAGGTGAAACTTGAAATTAGCTGCTGGGTGGTGTGTGTTTGTCAAAGGCCTGCGTTTTCCTTGTCATAGTTGATGATTATTTTGTTTAGAATGTACTGTATTAGATCAGTGACAACGGTTGTATATTTACATAGAATAGCAGCTGTTATAAATCGCAATTGCAATTGTCAATGAAAATTGTTTTCCGCAAATGTCTTCATTAGTTGGCACGCAAATAAGTATCTGCTAGTCTTTGAGTTGTCTTTTGTTTCGATTTCTCAAGGAGAAGGGTGAGCAGTTGTCTAGATGTCGACTGCCCTTTCATATGAGCTAGATGCTAAAACTGATATCGGAAGTCATCTTGATCAAAGTGCAACACGGACCATGAGGAGCTTATATGCCATAAATCTAAAGAAAATATATTGATGATGAGATCTGGGCTATTCTCCCATGTCTCCACGTTTAAAGAAAGAAATGTTTATGAAACGTTTTGTATTTATCAGATGTCTACCTGCATATTTAAACTTGTTATTATTCAGGTTTTACTTGCTGAGCCTTTAGGCTCACTAACTTTTAAAATGGTGCAGGTGCGACAGCTGGAGAACGAACAGAAGGTGAAACTTGAAATTAGCTGCTGGGTGGTGTGTGTTTGTCAAAGGCCTGCGTTTTCCTTGTCATAGTTGATGATTATTTTGTTTAGAATGTACTGTATTAGATCAGTGACAACGGTTGTATATTTACATAGAATAGCAGCTGTTATAAATCGCAATTGCAATTGTCAATGAAAACTGTTTTCCGCAAATGTCTTCAGTAGTTGGCACGCAAATAAGTATCTGCTAGTCTTTGAGTTGTCTTTTGTTTCGATTTCTGTTAAGTTATAAGAAATACAGCTTATAAAAAATTATCTTTTAGCCTTCTTTTGTTTCGAAAAATTTTAATTTCTTCCCAATTCGTGATTCCCGTGGGTTCGGGCGTCACAGGAAGCATTAAAATAGTGGCTAAAATTTTCGCTTTTGGCATGACTTAGAAAACATAATTTAAAATACATTGATATCCCAAAATACTGGTTTACAAAACTCGAAAACCAACTGCAATAACAGACAAAGATACAACACGGAGTGACTCTCAATCAACAAATAGATGTGTCTCTCGCTCAACATAGATACAATACAATATAACGAAAATATCATATGTATCTACTACATATAACTGGAACACTCTATCCACCTCCCGGGGTATTTCCAGCTGGATCAACTCCACGACCAGCGGAGAAACCATGATAACCTGAAAACACACACAGGAAACAAGACAACCAGCCCCAGAGGGACAATGAGTCAAACCCCAGTACAAAGAGCAACTGAAAAACAACAGTTAAATAGCAACAGATAAAATTCGAATGCTATGCATGAGAACAAGGCTACAACCAAAGGCAGGGAGCCAAAAGATCTCAAACACACTGCTCAACAACTGATGTCAAATCAACTGGAAGATAGTGACCACGGGGTGTGTGAGTATATGGGAGCTACCCACTCGTCTCAACACACGTTACCAGATGCAGAACACAGCTCAACCTGCTGTTTCCCAACTCATGAGATGTGGGAGCTATCCACTCCGCTCATAGTGGCTAAAAAATCCCAGCAAGGAGATGAGGGTGATGGGAGTTACCCGCTCGGCCTCCAACAAGCAACCTGGTACACACAGATCAATACAACAAGGAAAGTCTAGCAAGATCTGAGCTCAACATGAATAATGCGTGTATGCAATGTAACAGCTTGCAATAAAAAACACAACAGAGGCAAGCAATGAAAGCACAAAAGCATATACAACAGCACACATAATATCCATGCCAAATCAAACGCTATAAGACAAGCTCATATCCGTACTTTAGTTCCGAGCTATAATTACCACAAAAGCAGTCCCGAACAACCAGATCTGAAACCTGCTAAGCCAATCAACAACGCTAACTCAGGGACGCAAAGCTAAGAGCTAAGAACTGGAGTTACAACCTTGACCAGCTCTGTCCTACCCTTCTAGCTCAACAACTAAACAAAGCACAAGGTAGGAACTAACACTAACCCAACAAGCTACCTGAATGGAAGAAGAAAATCTGCCCATGCTAACAGACTACACAAAGAAGCTTCCTTCGCGATCTCATTCCAGCTCTCCAAAGTCTTCGAAAGAGGCATGAGAAGAATCGCCTTAACAAGAGGAGTCCACCGCTACCACTCTTGCGTCCATCGAAGCTGTCTACCATCGGCAATTGAAGGAATTAGCCTTCGGTGAACAGTAGCTAGGGTATCGCGACAGGATAAGGTTACAAGAATATTCTAAGTGTAGGAAAAGAATAACAAGACTACGGTCAAAGTCTTCTATATAAATCACTTAAGTTCTCCAAATATGGTGAACAGTAACCACCGACAGAACTGCTCAAAGCTGATCCCAACTCAGATCTGAGTAACACTCCAGATCTGGACTATACGCTAAACAGATTTGGAACATACCCAAGTGACGTTGCACCAAGGACCGCTCGCTCACTAGGACACATCATCTTGCTAACCACATCCGCTATCGCTAAACGGCGTCGCATCACAACCTATATATGAAAGATCAGATGTCACACAAGCGTTGACCATTCAAAGCTGAACTCCCTAGACCGCTCCGGTCTACCCCAACCATGAACTGGGACTATGAACCGGACCTGTCCACATATCACTACAACACGCTGATCCACATCTGGTTCTCCCAAAATGATGTCCCTTTGCTAACAGCTAACAAAATTCACTAGCGTGCCCACAATAACGTGCGTCTACCAGATTTCACCACAAAATCTGAATGCGATCATCCAGCGCTGACCAACTGAAACGACCCTTACTCCTCTAATGAAAGCATTTAAAAATTCGAACCAAACTTTTATTATATCTACCTCCACACCTGCACTCGACACAATATGGCCTAAGAATGACACCTTCTCCAGCCAGAATTGGCACTTGCTGAATTTGGCAAATAGCTTCTTCTCACTTAACAACTGCAAGGCTGTCCTCAGATGCTGACTGTGCTCTTCTCTGGTCCTCGAATAGATAAGGATGTCGTCTATGAACACGATGATGAACTGATCGAGGTAAGGCTGAAATACTCGATTCATGAGATCCATGAAGATAGCTGGGGCATTAGTTAGCAAAATGGCATCACTAAGAACTCGTAGTGCCCATAACGAGTCCTGAAAGCTGTCTTATGCACATCCGTATCCCTCACTTATAAATAAACTTTAAACATTAACATTTACTTCAAATCTCAACAATAAAGTGCATTTATATAAAGCTTTAACTTCAAAACATCCATTACACATCAAGGCATGACTAACATTTATCCTCAAACATTTAAGTGAAGTTTGTTCATTGCTGCGACCCCTCTGTTCGCTTGATCAAGCTAAAAACCATAGTACTAGGCTGGAATAGCTCTACGGACCTCATGCGCCGTAGTCACTATCCCCCTATAATATGGCTCCACGGACCTCATGCGCCGTAGTCACCATATTCCTCTACGTCTTGGTCACAACAACTCACATTCCTCAAAACATTTTTATTCTTTTCATTTAAAACATCAAACATCAAATATCATGCCATAAATCATCGTAAAACTCATCATTTCATTTTTAAAAATCTTGCTGCCCGTAAACATGCATGCGATGCATTTGAAATAAATAAGATTTTAGCCAAGATCGATCGGGATCGTCCTAAGCTTCTCGACGGGATACTCGGACACCCTAAGGTCTCGACGAGTCACCGGACAAGCCCAAAACTCTCCACAATCAACCCGAGCCTAGGAAATATAATCTCATAAATCTTAAACATGTTTACAAGTCATAAAAATACTGTTGGGGAGCCTTGGAGGTACTGTTATATCCTCTAAATGATCGTCGCTAGGTGCGGCCTCCTATGCATTCCGGACGAACACAAACGAATTCTAACTTCTTTATCCTCAAAATCCAGCCTTTAAGACTCGACTTACTACCCCTCATAAACATCTTAAGGACCTCTAAAAGATGTCTAAGTGTGCTGGAAGGGGAAACACACAATAAGTGTGCTGGAAGTGAAAAGCAACTTTGTCCCCATGGCAGAGTGCAAGCTCTTCCCGAAAGAAGAAGTAAACCTCGGGTCTCTATCCGACACTATGGAGACTGGCACTCCATGTAATCGGACACTATTTTTAAGCATTTCACTAATATAAAAAAAATTATCTCTCAAGCTTTGGAATTGTTCAAAAAAATAATTTCGTATAAACGAAATCAGTTTAACCTCGGTGTTTCCAGTCATCTCCGATCCGACTTCGTAACACCTGCACTAAAACTCAAAAATAATAATTCTTTTAAAATAATTTATTTACTTAAAAAAACATGATAATTATTATAAAGAGAAAATAATATTAAGGCAGGTGAATTCTAGCTAGGAAAATACTAGGCGTTATAAATACTCTCCCCCTTACAAAAATTTCGTCCTCGAAATTAGTACTCACCAAACAACTCTGGGTAACGCATCCTCATGTCGACCTCCGTCTCCCATGTAGCCTCTTCTTCCAAGTGGTTAAGCCACTTGACTTTGACCATCTTAATTACTTTGTTCCGCAACTTCCTTTCCTGGCTACCTAGAATGCGGTCGGGCTTCTCTTCGTAGGACAAGTTTGGTGTAAGCTGCAAGGGCTCAAGGCTCAACACATGTGATGGGTTTGAAATGTACTTCCTCAGCATAGACACGTGGAACACGTTATGCACTCCTGCGAGGTTAGGTGGTAATGCGACCCGATATGCTAATGATCCCACTCTATCAAGAATTTCAAATGGACCGATGTACCTCGGGCTCAGCTTACCCTTCTTCCCAAATCTCATAACGCCCTTCATCGGTGAAATCCTGATAAAGACATGGTCACCTACCACGAACTCGAGGTCTCTCCGCCTCTTATCTGCATAACTCTTCTGTCGGCTCTGAGCGGCCCTCATCCTATCTCGTATTCTGACTACCACCTCTGTCGTCTGCTGCACGATCTCTGGTCCAAGCTCTATCTTCTCCCCTACCTCATCCCAGTGAATAGGAGATCTACACTTTCTCCCGTAGAGTGCCTCATATGGAGCCATACCAATTGAAGACTGATAGCTATTGTTATAGGTGAACTCCACTAAGGGTAATCTCGACTCCCATCCTCCCTGAAAATCAATCACACATGCCCGTAGTAAATCCTCCAGAACCTGTATCACCCTCTCCGACTGTCCGTCTGTCTGTGGGTGGAACGCTGTACTGAAAAGCAACTTTGTCCCCATGGCAGAGTGCAAGCTCTTCCAGAAAGAAGAAGTAAACCTCGGGTCTCTATCCGACACTATGGAGACTGGCACTCCATGCTGCACCGCCACATGAGCAACTACTGCCGCTTTCCTACTCAATGCGTCGGCAACGACATTAGCCTTCCCCGGGTGGTAACTAATGTCATAGTCGTAATCCTTCACCGGCTCTAACCATCTCCTCTGTCGCATATTTAGCTCCTTCTATGTAAAGAAATACTTGAGGCTCTTGTGATCAGTGTAGATCTTACACTTCTCGCCATATAAGTAATGCCTCCAGATCTTTAGTGCAAACACCACTGCCGCCAACTCCAAATCATGTGTATGATAATTCTTCTCATGCACCTTCAACTGTCTAGATGCGTAGGAAATCACCCGGTTATTCTGCATTAGCAGTGCACCTAAACCCAGTTTAGAATCATCCGTATTCAACACAAAGTCTCCTTCCCCTGATGGCATCGCTAAAACTTGTTCTGTAGTGAGTGCATGCTTCAATGCCTCAAAGCTCCTTTGACAATCATCTCCCCAAACAAACTTTGCATTCTTCTTTGTCAGAGCAGTCAAGGGCACTGCAATAGTGGAGAATCCCTTGATGAACTTCCGATAATAACCTGCCAGCCCTAAGAAGTTGCGTATCTCTGATGCATTCTTAGGTATAGACCATTCCTTCACTGCCTCCACCTTGCTCGGATCTACCTCCACACCTGCACTCGACACAATATGGCCTAAGAATGACACCTTCTCCAGCCAGAATTGGCACTTGCTGAATTTGGCAAATATCTTCTTCTCCCTTAACAACTGCAAGGCTGTCCTCAGATGCTGACTGTGCTCTTCTCTGGTCCTCGAATAGATAAGGATGTCGTCTATGAACACGATGATGAACTGATCGAGGTAAGGCTGAAATACTCGATTCATGAGATCCATGAAGATAGCTGGGGCATTAGTTAGCCCAAACGGCATCACTAAGAACACGTAGTGCCCATAACGAGTCCTGAAAGCTGTCATATGCACATCCGTCTCCCTCACTTTCAGCTGATGGTACCCTGATCTGAGATCTATCTTGGAAAATACTGAGGCTCCCTGCAACTGATCAAATAGGTCCTCGATCCTAGGTAGTGGGTACTTGTTCTTCACCGTCACACGATTCAACTCCCGGTAATCAATGCACAGTCTCATGCTCCCATCCTTTTTCTTCACAAATAGTACTGGTGCACCCCATGGACAGAAACTGGGGCGTATGAATCCCTTGTCGAGAAAATCCTGTATCTGATCCTTCAACTCCTTCATCTCTAAAGGAGCTAAGCGGTACGGTGCCTTAGAGATCGGTGTTGTACCTGGCATCAACTCTATCGAAAACTCCACCTCTCTCTTGGGTGGAACACCAGAAATATCATCAGGGAACACATCGAGAAACTCCCTTACCACCTCTACCTCTTCGATTACTCGATCGGCTGTTTCCGGTACGGATATAACACTAGCTAGAAATCCCTGGCAGCCCCTCCTCATGAGCTTTCTTGCCTGGATGCAAGATATCACTCGTGGCATCTGTCTGCATTTGGCCGCCTCAAAGATAAATGGCCTCCCATCAGGAGGTATAATTCTCACTGTCCTCTGTCTGAAATCAATCGATTCCTCATTTGCTGTCAGCCAGTCCATCCCTAAGATAATATCGAACTCTGGCATGGGCAAAACTATCAAGTCCGCCCGGATGGAATTCCCTTGTAGGTTTAGCTCCACATCTCTAGCCAACTGCGTTGATAACATCTCTTCCCCTGATGGGACTATCACACTGAACCCCCAGCTCAACTGCTCAGGTGTGATCCCCGTACTCGCTACGAAAGACTCTGCTATGAAAGAATTCTCTAGCCATTTATTCATCCCAATATCTCCTTTTTCCATCAAATTTTTCCTTCAAATTTTTATTTCTCTAGTTTACGAAAGGAAGAAGAAGAAGAAGATGATTCCACTAGGGATAATTTTTATCAGTATTTTGGTCATTATTCTCACTGGTCTGGTTTTTATCGGCGAGTATCCGCCTCATACTTTTTCGTTCTTTCGAACTTTGCTTGTAATGTTCATTTATCCGTTGCTTTTCATTGTAATTCTGATTAATCGTGATTAATAAAAATGTATTATTATTGTTTTATTTTATTTATTATTATTACTATTAATTTTTTTATATATCGAGCACTACAACACAAATTTAGTCTCATATAAACGTAATACTATCATGTCACTACTACTCAGTCAAAAATTAAATGCTGTAAGAACGGATTACCCGTGATCAAGGTAGTGTCAGGGTTCGCTTGCTCCGCCTTCATGACATAGACTCTACCCTGAGTGGGCTGCCTCAACTGTGGACATGCTGTAGATATGTGTCCTGGAGCCTTGCACTTGAAGCACACGTTTGCCTTGGCCAGGCACTTCCCGTAATGTCTGCGCTGACACTCTGGACATAGTGGCCTATCATCTGACTGTGGGGCCGTAGGCCTCTGCGGTTGCTTCCCTTGTTGCTTGAACTGTCTGGGAGGACCTGTGTGAGGCTTCTTGTTCTGCGGTTGTGATGTCTGGTGTGGTGGCCTCTTCCTCTGCGCATCCTGCTCCATCTCCCGGAGCACCCTCTTAGCCCGAAGGGCTCTTGCAATAGCCGTGGGATAATCAGTAAACCCCTGCTACTAACACATCCCTCTTGATAGCTGGCCTCAGACCCTCCACAAAATGCTTCAGCTTTTCAACGGCGTTGTCGACAATAAGGGGCATAAAGTGTCACCCCTTGTCAAATTTCCTTACGAACTCAGCCACCGACAAGTCGCCCTGCCTAATGTTCATGAACTCCCTCTTTAGTCTGGCACGAGTCTCCTCAGTGAAAAACTTGTCATAGAAGATTTCCTTGAACTCTTCCCAAGTCAAGGTATCCACATCCACAGACTTCCCAGCTCCTTCCCACCAAAGACGGGCATCACCCCTCAGCATATATTTGGTACAGCGCACCCTATCCCCATCACCCAACTCCATCACATCGAAAATCATCTCCAGCGACGTGATCCAGTCCTCAGCCAGAAAAGGATCGGTGGTGCCAGAAAACTCCTTCGGACTCATCCTCCGAAAACTCTCATAAACCGCCTCCGGTCGCACCCTCCGAGCAGATTCAGACTGCTGCTCCAGAAATCTCATCAGTCCTGCCAATAGCTGCCCACTGGCATCAGGGGGTGGAGGTGGAGGGGGAGGCGTACGCCGCCTCTCCTCCTCACGATCCCCTGAGTCCCTACTATCTTTTCGTCTTGGAGGCATATCTGTGCACAAAGTCCATGATCACACATAACTAACATGCATCTATCGCTAAACATTTACTCAAGTATATCGCAAAAATTTTAAAACAACAAAGTCCATGATCACACATAACTAACATGCATCTATCGCTAAACATTTACTCAAGTATATCGCAAAAATTTTAAAACATCTAACTACGAATATCATACTTTAAAACTTACAAACATGGGGCACGACTCTTGAGCTTCCCGGAACCGGCAGCAGACACAACCCTTCAGGACCTTGCTCTGATACCAACTGAAACGACCCTTACTCCTCTAATGAAAGCATTTAAAAATTCGAACCAAACTTTTATTATATATATATATATATAAATATATATTTTAAAAATAAACATCCTCAAGGGCTTCCAAGTTCCATCCATACATACTATAATATTTTAGATAGTGAAAGTCAAGTCAAATAGTAGACTTAAAATTCTTCATAATAAATAAAAGTCTCATCATCCCACTTGCAAGTGTTCCTCGTCAATTTAAAAAGAAACAATCTTTTAAAACTTAAAACATCATTCAAAAACATAAATGCGGAAACTGAAGGTCTCGGGTGTGCACTGCTAAGGTCCCAACATGCCCAATCGTCGAAGCCTCAAACATCCACCTCATCCTCACCTGCACACGATCAGATCATGTGAGTCTAAAGACTCAACAAGTTTAAACCTTGATAACAAATACTACATATACAGGCACATGCATCAAAAGTAGCAATATTTAAAATATGCTTTAAACCTCAACTTAAACTTAAGTAAACTTTAAACATTAACATTTACTTCAAATGTCAACAATAAAGTGCATTTAAATAAAGCTTTAACTTCAAAACATCCATTACACATCAAGGCATGAATAACATTTATCCTCAAACATTTAAGTGAAGTTTGTTCATTGCTGCGACCCCTCTGTTCGCTTGATCAAGCTAAAAACCATAGTACTAGGCTGGAATATGGCTCCACGGACCTCAAGCGCCGTATTCACCATATTCCTCTACGTCTTGGTCACAACAACTCACATTCCTCAAAACATTTTTCTTCTTTTCATTTAAAACATCAAAAATCAAATATCATGCCATAAATCATCGTAAAACTCATCATTTCATTTTTAAAAATCTTGCTGCTCGTAAACATGCATGCGATGAATTTGAAAATAAATAAGGTTTTAGCCAAGATCGATCGGGATCGTCCTAAGCTTCTCGACGGAATACTCGGACACCCTAAGGTATCGACGAGTCACCGGACAAGCCCAAAACTCTCCACAATCAACCCGAGCATAGGAAATATAATTTCATACATCTTAAAAATGTTTACAACAAGTCATAAAAATACTGTTGGGGAGCCTTGGAGGTACTGTTATATCCTCTAAATGATCGTCGCTAGGTGCGGCCTCCTATGCATTCCGGACGAACACAAACGAATTCTAACTTCATTATCCTCAAAATCCAGCCTTTAAGACTCGACTTACTACCCCTCATAAACATCTTAAGGACCTCTAAAAGATGTCTAAGTGTGCTGGAAGGGGAAACACACAGCCACAATACCAAGAATTAGACCAACCCAACCATAAGCTCTCCTCACTCGATCAAGCTGCACCTATTCGGCTATTCCTTTGAACCAGCCTTAACCCCAACTTCCAGCCTTTAAGACTCGACTTACTACCCCTCATAAACATCTTAAGGACCTCTAAAAGATGTCTAAGTGTGCTGGAAGGGGAAACACACAGCCACAATACCAAGAATTAGACCAACCCAACCATAAGCTCTCCTCACTCGATCAAGCTGCACCTATTCGGCTATTCCTTTGAACCAGCCTTAACCCCAACTCTAACCAACCCTATACCAAGCCCCTAAGACCCTCTAACCATGCCTTAGACCCCATCCAAGGACCTGGTCGATCCCATGACAAAACAGCACGAAATCTGAAGCCCACATACCACACAATTCTGGACGCTCCTTCCTACACTCGCGCATTGTTTCCTTTCGGCCAGCACTTAAACCCCTCTTAGGCCAGCTCTTGGCCAATACCAGGTGACTCTCTAGACCCTCCCTAACCTTCAACCTTGGCCCTTCCTCGAACAGGAACCATTCTGCCCGTACATGATCATGACCGACGCATTCTGCACTACCACACAGCTTATGCACTCAAAAATGTCCAGCTCCTATTCTGCTTGTCCAGCCCTCTAAATTAGTTTTCCAGACATTAAAACCTCAACCTAACATTCATTTAAACATCCTCTAATGGCAGCCCTCAGCTCAGATCATCACACATAGCAGCAATTTTCGAAAACATGCAGCAGGTAGGATAAGAAAAACGCGTAACGCACTACACAAAGAAAACCAACCTGCTGAAACGTATTGATTTCAGAATAAATTTCCATGCATAACAGATTTAAAAGCACACATATATGGTCTGATCGTGGCATCAAAAGAAAATTTAAAATTGCCTCGCTTGAAGAACTCACGGTTAAAGTGTTGAAGCTACTTGGAGGAAGACGCCGGGAAAACACCGTTGCTTTACACCAAGCTCAAGGCCAAGGAAACAAGCAAAGCTTAATTAGGAAAAAAAAAACAGAAAAGATACGCTGCTTGTGTAAAGGAAAGGCTGAAGTTCTTGATTTATATTCCTCAAAACCATGGGTGGGTGATATGTGTGGTGTCATGTACAATATTTAGGAGGAAGACGCCGGGAAAACACCGTTGCTTTACACCAAGCTCAAGGCCAAGGAAACAAGCAAAGCTTAATTGGAAAAAAAAAACAGAAAGAGATACGCTGCTTGTGTAAAGGAAAGGCTGAAGTTCTTGATTTATATTCCTCAAAACCATGGGTGGGTGATATGTGTGGTGTCATGTACAATATTTATTGTTTTAAGAAAATGATATGTAGGAATATGATTTCCGTGTGTGGTGTCTTGATGTGTAGAAGTCCACTTTTGTGTGTTGTTGAGTGGACCAATTTAAATTAATTAAGAAAACAATGCATGTGC
>KQ999074.1:0-22941 GCA_001598015.1 Dorcoceras hygrometricum
CTTCTTATCACAAGAATCCTAGAGAATTCACAGAATCGAATTCTGGTGTCTGTAGTCTAAGTTACAAGAATTCGAATTCAATCTAATTTATAGAAGAAGATCTCTGTTATCTACAGAGTTCCCCATGCAATCTCTATGAATTCCACGTGTCATGCTGAGTATTTATCGACCAAAATAAGATAAACACACACCATTTGAACATATTCCTGTATTCATACATATCGCTAACCAGATACCAGTTGCTGTTCTAAAAAAACAGACGTTGCTACAGTAAGTATCTTACGACAGAAACCAACATTTATTCTCAACAGATACCAGCTTTTCCTTTCGATAGAATCAGCAGCAACCAAGACGTTGTATTTCTCTTCGCGCCTCAAAACTACGTCGCGTCAACTAATTAAAACGACGCCGCGGCGCGCCAACAGCTGGTGACAGATTCTCTCAAACTAACCAACTGCTGAAACGCGAAACAATTCAAATGACGTAAGGATCACGTTAGCTTTACTGCCAACGGCTGGTCTTGCTAAATAACCCAACGATGACGTATGAGATACGTCACCCTTGCTGCCAGTAGCTGCCAAAAGCGTTACAATCAACACGCTGCGTTTCAACTTATCAAAATGACGTCACCTCACCATCAGCGACTGGTCGCGCGAAATAATTTAAACGACATCGTAATGAATACGTCATACTATCTGTTGACAGCTGATCTCCTAACCCAGCAGCTGGATCAAACAATGCAACAAATCCCTCACGACTGGTACCAGACGCAACACTCAAAACGCTGCGTTTCAACTAAATAAAACGACGTCGCTTCTCACCAGCGACTGTTCCTCAAACCAACAGCTGGTTACCCAGTCGCAAGCAGATACAATGCAACTACTGATTACCTACAACGACTGGTTTCTCACCACTACTGATCAACACCACTTCATTCAAAAGCTACAATCTGAAAATTCGAAATCATCAAGTCTATAATCCCGGGCATTACATCTTGGTTGTACAGATTAGCCCTTATGACTCGAAACGTCATTGAGACTCTACATGATAGGTGCCTCACTTTGACTAGTTTATCGACTCAGTTGGGGTCATCAGGTGGCGGGGTTGGGTGAGGTCCCGATGCATGTAAGAGTCGATGCTTTGATCAGGATATTTGAGTTGAAAGGACCGTACTGTACGCTAACCATGACCGACTGGTTCTTGCAGGCACTATCAGTGATACCTAGGGGATCATGGGGCGATGTTGCTAGATGCTTTACCATGATCCGATGGGTAAGTCCGAAAATATGTTTTCGGAGTCACAAATGTTGTGAGCCCACGGATAGTTGTATCCCTGAACCATTGAGGGTCACACAAGTACTGGTTTCTCAATTACCATACGGAAATTAAACTCAATTTGTTGAAGTATTGTAGGAGGATGGATGAAAGTGTGACTTCTTAAAATTAACTAGGGTGGAAATGTGATTTTTTTAAATTGGCTTGGATTAGTATGACTATCCTTAAAGCTGATAGGGGCCTAACTTCTATTTTGGATTAGGTGGTCTGAAAAATTGTTTTCACATCATAATGTTCAGTTTTGAAATCTGTGTGGATCGATCCGATCTGATCGTCGATCGGGATTATGATGAAGCCACAACGATGGACTTGAAACCAATGTTCACTAGGCCTGGGCCCGACCCAAGCCCATTAACCTGGTTTAAGCTCATGGAAAATCTATAAATAGGGGCCCTGGGGTATTTATTGTACTTGCACCAAAATTTTTTATTCATGACTGATATTCTGAGTTGAGAATTTCCTTCTCCCCTCTAGTTATATTTTTCTCCTCCTCCTCCTCCTCCTTTCCTTTCTCCTCCCCCGCCGTCGCCCGTCGCCACCCGCCTCCGACGCCGCCGCCACCGCCCGTCGCCGTCGTCGGAAATCTTGTTCCGACCGTTCCGGCGAGGAGATTCCGTCCGTGAAATCTTCGTCGAGTTTTCTAGTGCAGACCGGCGAAGGAATTGGGATTCCAGTCGTTGACCGGATTAGGATGCCAAAACCGCCAACCGTTGAAGTTCCGATTTCCTCGTGAAATTGGTCGGAGCCAGGCGCCTAGACACCAGCAAGGTATCATTCTAAACATCCTATGTATGTTTATGAATTGTTTTACAGGTGTATTGATCGTTCCCGGGCTCCAAATTTTTAAATCTTCCGCTGCACCCCGGGAGCGGGATCCGGATCCGCCGCTGCGCCAACACAATCGCAATCGACTCCAAGCTGACCTGGTTTGTAAGCTTGAGCATAAAAAAATGGAAATTGTAGCAGAATTAGCCTCCCTTGATTCTTAGATAGATGAGGTGACGGAATGCTTAAAGGATGGTCATGATGCCAAAAAAGGGAAATATAGTAAGGTGCAGAGTAAGAAGTGAAAAAAATTTAAGCTTTGACGTGTTATTGGATTTGACTAGGGCATTGTGGGATCCGACTAGACCAGTCGCTTCAAGGTGAAGATTATGCCTCAAAGTAAATCAAAAGAGAGTTCAAGCAGTTTATAAAAGCAGTGTTAGTTATGCATTTTCAGATTAGATCTGAGGATTATACATATATACTTGTATACTGTACAGTGTAATATACTTTGAAAAAAAATAAATTTCTTTTTAAGTCTATTGTGTTCAAGGTTTTGTCATCACAAAAAAGTGAAAATTGTTAAGGATAAAATATTCTAAGTTTTAGTGATAACAAAGATATCAGCACGGAGCTAAACAGTTCAGAGCAGACAAAACCTAACAGCATTTAAGATCCAGATTAGATTAAGGTTTAACTAAGTTTGGATGACTCAGAGATTATAACATAGTGTATTGGAACATATTCAAAGCAGAAAAATCTTAGTCAACAGTTTAGAAGAGCAGTTCAACTCAGATGAGCAAAGCAGATCGGGTTGGAGTTTCTCATCAGATCAAATCAGGGCTGACTTTGAGGTGTTGACTTAAGCATTGCATTTATAGTCACCGAACAACTTTGGCAACAATCAAAACATAATCAGAGTTGTTAGAGTACGAGAATTGTCTTATAGAAGCGAAAATAAGAAGTATTTAATGTGTCAGTATGGAGATGACACAAAGCTTCAAATGCACATATGCTATTTGAAGAAACGTACGAGGATTCATCGGCTGAATCTACTGGCAAAGTTATAAATAGTAGGATCAAATAATTTGCATAGAATCTTTGCTGCCAAAACAATTTCACAATTTACAATAAGAGTTGTAATCAGTTTTCACTGAAATCATATTAGGGCTTATAGTTTATTGTATATCTGTTAAATCCTTAAAAAATCATTGTTAGTAACAGAGGTTGTTCTGTTATCAGCGGGCAGACTAGGAGTTCAGTTTTAAACGCGATCTGACTGAGTGGTGTTGGATATACTGCATATTCAAGTCAAAATCTTCTAGTGGAAATTATTTCAGTTTTGGAATAAGGGGAGACGTTGGAGCTTTGTTTCCAACTTCCAGAAACAAATCTCTATGTCCCTTATCTATATTAATATATGATATGTGAGTAATCAAATTCAAATATTATCAATTGTTGATATTTATAATGTTTCTAATTTTATTCAAATATTATCTGCACCATATATAAAATTGTTTGTAATCAAATATCATGTAATATTATAGATCGGGTAATAGTTTAGAGGACGGGGATAAACTATATCTAAAATGTTTGCGTTTAAAACAGTTTTAGCTATTAACTGAGTTATCAGATGCTACTATTTCTCAGTGTAAACAAAATCTCTTGAGCAACAAAAGATTGATGCGAAAAAACTGAATCAATCAGTGTACAAATAATGCGTAATTATGGATTTGAAACAAATGTACTCATTTATCATATATTAATATCAAATTTGCAATGTTTTGTACGGATTGTCATAAAAATAGTTTTTTTCATTAATACTAAACAAGATATATGTGTTTGTGATAGGTTCGAAATGAAACAACGCAGAGTTTAGAAGTGGGGTGAATAAACTCATTGCAAACTTTGTGTTTTTAAAAATGATCTTTCAGATTAGTTGTGTTTACAACAGAGTCTATGACTCAATATAATATGTTCTCTTTAGAAACATAAAATAATATGCGAAAAAATTACAAATAAACAGTTCACAATGATATGCAGATGTATGCTAAAACGAAGTAAGATTGTTAGAGGAAATTTGTTTCTATAAGTTCGAAGCAATGCTTCTACGTCTCCCTTCTTCCAAAATTGGAAGGATTCCACTAGAATATTTGATTTAAATGTATCATAATCCAGTCAGTCAGGCAGCATTCGAGTTGCACTCCTAGTATCACAAATACAACAGCACTCAGGCTGTGTTTACAGATGATTATCTAAGGTTTTTGCTTATGATAGGAGTGAAAAATACAAAACCAAAAGATTCATCAACACGCTGAAATCTTATATCAAATAATATGAAAATATAAGTTTGTTCATTGTTCAGTTGACGTCAACTATCAACTCGAAATCCAACTCAATGTTTTTTTCTTCTCATGGGCATCTTTCAACTTATACTCTTTGGATCCAACGGTAATAAATGTTATCCGTAGGCACATCGTATGGATCCCTGAGAAGTTGCCAGAAGCTAATAAATGTGTATTTAATTCTAATTTTATACCTTGTACTGTTCATTAAATGCTTTCCGTCTTTTGCACAAATTTGGCAACTCAGATAAAGAAGTAGCTCTTAAACTTTTCTGATTTTAGCCAAAATTATCTCATCGACTCTAAATAATCCTCGGAACTCAATACGTCAAATCAAGATACAATCGAGCTGATTTGAAAAGCATCTTATTGCGAATTGAAATTCTAAGCTGAACTTCTCCTCTGAGATGGAACACCCTAAATGGTTCTGTTCTAAGCTGATCTACTCTAAGATGTTCTGCTCTAAGTTGTTCTGTTCTAAACTATTCTGCTCTAAGCTGACAACTTTAAGCTCTGGTCTGATTTATCCTGGCCTGATATGATTTGACTTCTATAACTGAGTTGTTTTTACTCAGCTTAGCTCTAATATGCTATGAACAAATAGCATTGTTAGCTCTGGCCTAATCTGAACGTTTAACCTCCGAGCTGAATTATTCTTAAACAACACTTAACTGATATTTGTTTTCATCAAAACTTAGAATATTCAATAATTTCCCCCTTTTGGTGATCAGAAAACTTAGACGCTTAGATAGATCAAAAGAAAATTTTATTCCTTTTGAAAAAAGTTACAAAGAATTTTTTGCCTATACAATTCTATCTAGTCGAGCTGAATCTTCTTCTTCTTCTTTTAGAGCAATCTTCTCTTCTTGCTATTTTCCCTCTTTTTAACATTACCCATTTCTTTTAGTCATGCTACCACTTCAGCAACATGAAAGCTGAGTGTGGTGACTTCATTAGACAGTTATTGATGATTTTCACGCATTTCTTTGACTATTCTGGATTCCATTGAATCCTGAATGTATTTGATTGATTTCAGAAAGTCATCCATTTTATGATAAAATATCTTCTTGGATTGTTGAAAATCATACTTGACATAAGTCTGTTCATCAAGCATGATTGATATGGACGATTTGAGCACGTGATAGCTTATGTCATCTTTCGTAATTCTAATGAAATCAAAGTGTCAATGCCATAGGAGTTCTAGAAACCAGTTGAAGCTCTTGAGAAGTGGGATTATATGAAGATGTTGGAGAGCCAGCATCAGCCTACGCTACTATTGCAAAATAATCTTTATTCTGTACTTCTTCGAATCATTTCTTTGCTGGTTTAGATCAGACGACTGTGGACCAGATTTTGCTCTGTTATTGTCCAGCTTGGCTTAGAGTTCTTAGGTTGAGCATAGCCTATATCGTGCTTTCCCTTCTGGTTCAGCTAAGTTGCACTCTGGTGATAGTATTTGATCGATTCAAGTTTCACCCGAGGTACTTACTTCAGAGTTGAATCCTAAGCAAGTTGATCATCCAATGGCTTCTAGGCTTCATGCAGCTTACTAATGAAACTGAAGACTTAGTCCAAGAGTTCATCACATGATTTAATCTTATTGAGCAAAAGAAAATTTGGTAATGTACGAAAATTGTCTATATTGAGCAAAAGAAGATGTATTTAATGAAATAGTATGGACAGTGCAATAATTAAATGCGCATTTATTATTTGAAAGCAAACGTACCAGAATTAATTGGCAGAGTCTATGGTAACATTATTAATGTTTGAATATCGGAGACTATAAAAGGATGATGATTTAAATTGAAAAAAAAAGAACCAACAAACTGACGGACTGACAAACAACGAGAAAATGAAACAATCATGTCTGAATCCTTTGAACTCTTGAACGCTCAAAAACCTCTTAGAATATCGATTAGCTATTTTCCTTTCTATTTAGAATCTTTTATATTCATTTCAGCTTAAAGCTAAAACAGATAGGCTTACACTTCGTTGTATACATTTTTAGAAGCCTTAAAAATTATTTGTAAGGTGACAGCATGTGTGCTGTTATCAGAAGAGAAAACTTGGAGTTCAGATCGGGTGCTGCCTGACTGACTGGTTTAGGATACACTGTATCTTATTCAAAGTACTCTAGTGGAATACCTTTCAGATCGGAAGAATGGGAGACGAGAAAAGTTTCGTTTCGAACTTACATAAACAAATTTCTTCTCCAACAGATTTATTTTACAGTCATTCTTATTGTTCACTGATTGATTGAGCTCTTTCCGTAAAAATATTTTTATTGCTCAAAAATCAATTTAGATCGAGTTCTGCTATCAGCTAGTAACTTAGCTGATCTAAATCGTTTTAAATACACATATTTTTAAATAGGTTTTATTCAAACCCCTCTAATCTTCATGCTTGCTCAAATACACTCTATCAGTTAGTTATCATCTTCACAATAATTTTATGTAAGTACCTCAATATCCATGTTAACGAACTTACAAATTGAGTTTCGATAATAAAAAAAATTGTACATGATTATCATATCATATGACCAATTAAAAGTAGCCGCCACTTTTCCAAAATGATTACAAGTAAAAATAATAATAATTGGTTATTGTTCATGTGAAATTGACCTTCAAATTAATTCGAACTACTGCCGACTCCGTGATCAAGGCCCGTAAAATTTTTAAGAATTCAAATAAATGTAGGGTGCACGTAGGTACGTATATGTTTCTGGCCTTCGTTCTAGTGAACAATAGTGCACGAGTGGAGGCGAGGAAGGTGCTCTTTCCGCAAGACGAAATTGTCCGAGTATTGTGCTCTCGTTATTGCAATCGTCCCTAAGATACAACGACTTTCGAATCACGAAGTTTGGCACCACACTAATAATTCTAGCGAACAAAATAATATTTGAGCTTTCAGAGTTTCGATTGTTTGGTTGAGCAGCGTTTTTGTTTCGTACAGCGGAAACGAAAACGAGCACCATAAACGAACACTGGGATGAAGGGAAGTCGAATGCAGAATGTAGAAAGGGAACTCGAATTCAAAAAAGCAAAAAGTTGGTGCCTCTCGAATTGCCAGACTGCCTGTATTTATAGGAGGTGGTCGGTTGCCTTGAATGGACCGCGTCTTGGTTTGGATGGACGCACGTCATGCGAACAACCATGCATCATTTCATGAATAGGTGTGCTGCTTCAGAGCTGTCGCACACCTTTCGAACAGTCGCAGAGGTTCGAACAGACGCGCATCTCGAACAGCCGCGCGTTCCAGGCATGAGCCTGTTTCAGAAAAATCAGTCCGGTCCGATTTATTTCTTGTGCACTGGTTCGGTTCGGTTCTGCAGGTTCGGTTCAAAAATAAAAAATTGTGAGATTAAGAATATAGAAGCGTGACTCGTTGAGTTAAGCATACATGAATGAGAAGAAGTACTGGGAGGTTGATCTCCTAGGAAGCTCTCGTACGTCAGGCTGATGAGGTTGTGATGGACATCAAAATTCAGATTTTAACGGGTATATTATCTCTGTTAGAAATAGGATCGACCATAAAAAGAAATTATTGCTCGGTGACGAATCATTGGCATAAGAACTAAGTTCCGACCAGCAAGTGTATCGTTTACTTTTCTTTGGAGAATAAATTTCATATATTTCGTTATTTGATACGTAAATTATTCAAGAGGAATTAAATATAATTGAGACACCAAAGAATATATGTATAAATTTATTAGCCACGTCCAGTCGCAGGGCCAAATCACCATGAAGTAAATCAAGGTAGAAAACATGTATTATTATGTATTATAAAAATTATTTATTATAAAAAAGCCAATCGTTTTTGACTGGGAAAGAATAGACTCGCATTCGTTCAAGCAAAGGAATTAACCAAACACTCCCCAAAACTAAGATGCCCAAGTTGTAGGCCTTTTTAACTATTTATAGAAAATTTTATTATTTTTATATAAAATAACGTGGAAACGAGAGACTTAACTATCTAATGTAATTTTAAAATTACAAACATCTGGTTTGTAACCATATACCATTTATGATTTACCTCATTGGTATTTATCTTAAATTGCACTTTAGGTTCGTAATTATCTTAAATAATTATTGGGTTGAATATAAGAAACACAATTTTTGATACAAAATTGTGTATAATACTACTACAAAATTATCGAATATATTTATAGTTTTCACAAAACTGAGTGCAGGTATATGTAATTACTTTTTAGAAAAATGATGATTTTTGAACGACTTCTAACATAAAAGCCATAACAATTTTTATTTGATTATGACCAGCTTAAAAGTTTTTCTTAATTCTGGAAAAAAACAATATTTTTTTGCTTCGTGATTCATTGTAAAAAATTTACGTGGGGTATTAATTAAACTAGTGCAGCTAATGAGACATTAATCATTGAAGTTCCTTACTCTCCTTTTTGTTTGTTTGTTTCTTTTTTTATTTTTGGAAGAAAGATGGGAGTTCCATTCCTTGACATATATGCTATTATAACTTCATAGTTTGACGTATAATTCTTGAAACTATTCAGGTTGACAGTGGAGAATGGCCAAGTTTCAATTCTTGTTTGATAGTTTATATTTTTGGTAAACTCCAATTATATATGATACCAACTTTCTCCTTGGGAAGTAATTCTTATAGGTTGGTTGGTTGGTTGGTCAAAATCATGAACTAGAAAAATTTTCTACTGCAATATCAAGCTGCTCCCGGTTTCACATAAGCCCTTTATTCCCACCAAATAGCACTTTTATGGGCTCTTTTGCATATAATGTATTTGATGCCTAGATGCATCAAGGCTACGGAAGCTAGCATTTTTTAAGCAGGATCAGTTTTCTTGAGTTTAACATGGTTTCTTGAGGTTAACATGTTTCATCTCTGATATTTAAGGTAATTCAAATCTCAAATAATCAGTTCTTGTTGAACTTGATCAGTTCAGGCGTCTGAATTTGTTTGCATAAGTAAATGGTTCTTGTCCTGTTTATGTAAACTTAGAAAATTGTAGAGATTTTATTTTATTCTCATATAGCATCTCACATCAATGGAAAATCCTCTTACATGTGTGGTAACAGGGCTGCCTGGAATTCGAGGTTTTCGCCGAATTCTAGAACTCAGTATCTGATATGAGGGAAGCATTCCTTTCTTACTTGGCTTCGTGAAATTTAGTCATGGGTGGCTGTGCATCAAAGCCACATAAAAAGCTGAAATCCAAGGCGAAGTACTTGTACAAGTCATGCAAGTTTCGCAGAAAGGTCTCCCCTTCGACTCCGATAGGCCACAATACGGATGGGGAAGTTCACATTGATGACTTTACTTTCCGAGAGTTTGTTATGAATGCCGATGATGACCGAGAAACGACAACGAGCTTCAGGAGATCTGTGGTGCCGAATTGTGCTTTCTATCCACCTGATCAGTTACAAAGGAGTCATAAAGAAGGTGTGGTACCTAAACTCAATCCTAAATCAGAGATTGTCTTGTTAAGGCTTTAACATTAGCTTATGAGTGAGCATTTACCACTCACATTAGGCTTCCATTTATATAATCTGGGGTGTATTACTACAAGAGTAAAGATATGAAATGTGAGGCACAGACAAGAGCTTACAAGGAAGGCATGGCTTATAATGTGATTTTCGTTGAAAACTTTGGTTATAAGTTTTTGTTATATGATGAAGACAGGTCATAAATTTCTTTAAATGTTATGCTGATAGGAAGTCTATTGATTTCTTTTAGCAGAAAGCGGCGAGAGGAAGAATGGTTTGACTCTCGAAGCGTCCTTGATTCTGAGACTGATGATGATTTTATTAGCGTTGATGGAGGTTGATTTGAATTAGAATTTACATATTGAATGCAGTTCGCCACTTAACGAGTTCTTACATGGTAATCTTTTCCCCTTTGCTGGCAGATGGTTTCACATTATTAGACAGTGCAACCGTGAGAACATCAAATAGCCCCTTGACTCAAAATGAAAGCAACTTATGCCTCACTGGCTATGGATGCAATCAACAAAAGAAAGATTGCTGTAAAACAGAAGTTCTTTCTTGTGGTGACGAATTCGTAGAATGTGACGTTAACGAGAAACAAGATGTTGTCCTCACAAAAGCTGAAGTAACCTACACCAAGAGAATGAAAGTGGATTTCAAGCCCTTCGTAGATAAACATGAAGAAAGCAAACAGGACCAGTCATTAAGTCAGTCTCATTCTTCAGAGAATGTGTTGGACTTAAATCAGGCTCCAGCATTTTCAGGATCAGCATCAGGACAGAAAGCAACATTTATGGTGACTGCTGTAAAGAGGAAGCTTGGTGATGAAGATGGTCTGATAGAACTCCATAACTGTGAACTATTACTAGTGGCATGATTGTTATTCAGTATATTTAAGTTATTTAAATGACTAATCTGACGACCGAATTAGACTAACATGAGTATAGCAACAGGTTCCTCCAAGAGGTGTTTGTATCATCGAAGTGCAGGTTTCCTAATTCCAGTTTCATTGGAGGAGAAGCCGAATCAAGGCTGCTGTTGCCCCGTTCCACCTTCTGCCTTTAAGTTGCGCGGGGAGAATTATTTCAGGTTTTTTTTAAAAATTAACTTCGAAAACATTGTGACTTTTAGCTTTCTTTCAATGGCTCAGTAATCAGAGTATGCTTTCTTGACTGCAGAGATAAAAAGAAGTATCCTGCTCCAAATCACAGCCCATACATACCTATTGGCATGGACTTATTCGCCTCCCCTCGGAAGATACATCACATTGCGCAGCACATTGAACTACCCGCTGTCGGATCAGAATGTGAAGTACCTTCGATACTCATTGTTAACATACAGGCAAAGAGTTAACTCTGACTTTCGAATTTTTCGCACGTTGTAAGTGGGATGCAATTCAAGAAAATACATGTAAACTTCTGATGTTTTTCTGTAACAGCTTCCTGCATATCCTGCTACCATGTTTGGAGATAGTGACGGCGAAGGAACAAACCTTGTGATATATTTCAAACTGTCAGAGGATTTTGAGAAACAAACTTCTCCTTCATTTGTGGAAAGTATAAAGGTACTAAAGATCAACTCCTACCCCAAAATTTATGAGTTTTTTCGATGGTCGCTCTAAACAAATTTTCTAACTTTTAGACATTCATTAACTTGGTCATAACTTAATATAGAGACTTGTTAAAAATGAAATGGAAGTGGTGAAAGGATTTCAAAAGGAATCTGTAGTCCCTTACAGAGAAAGACTGAAGATAATGGTGAATACTGTAAATCCTGAGGAACTTGGCTTGAGTTTTGCAGAGAGGAAGCTTGTGCAGGGTCACAAGGATAAACCGGTCCTTTCACGTCCCCAGCATTCTTTCTACAAGGTACTTTTTTTCAAAAATGGTATAGATCCTCGTTTCGAACTTGAGAGTAAAGGATCAAAGAAAGATTCCAAGCGATTATATCATTGAATTTGTCTTGAATTGTAACATCAAAAAGATCTTGTGTTTCGCTTCGAGTGTAACATCATGTTTGCTCTTGTTTTTGCAGGGACCTAATTACTTTGAGATAGACCTTGATGTACATCGGTTCAGCTATACATGTAGGAAAGGGCTTCAAGCAATTAGAGAAAGATTAAAGAATGGGATATTTGATCTTGGACTAACAATTCAGGTGATTCTTTGACATATATCTTTGCGATACAATGATCGAAGTATAATACTTATGATTCAAAAGATTCGAGTTTAATATATGTTTTTACTATAGCGACAAACATTTGGTCCTACTGTTTTACGAATATTAAAACACAACATTGATTATGGCTGCAGGCACAAACCAGCGAGGAACTGCCTGAGAAAGTTTTGTGTTGCGTTCGACTAGATAAGATCGATTTTGTAAATCTTGGACAGATGCCAACACTTGCAACTGCTCTCTGTAATGAATAAAGCTGAAAGGGAAACTAGGCATTGTTGCTAATTGTAAAGAGAATAATCATATGTAATATGTTGAGCCAAAGAAAGAAGTTGAGTATTATTTTGACTCCCAAGATTATTTAAGTTTTATTAAGCGGTCAATTATTGAAATTTTTAGACTTAGCATAATCTATATGCTTATTAAGATTTGTCACAATTGTGATATATTTGTTGTACAAATCATTTATAAATTGTGGATTTGCACACGCCTAAAATTATTCACGCTATCAATTGTGAGGTACGTGGTGTTTTCGAAATTAATTCCAAAATAATTAACAAAACCCTAGCTTTATCAAATTGAGTCCAATTTCCACCTGATTGCCGCCCAAATCCGGCAATTGATGTCACCCAGTCGAGAGTCCATCCATGGTCGACCAAAACCAACTTCCCGGTCGAAGCGTGACGTCGTGATTTGGGCAGAAATTTCGCGTCTATTTCCTGCGCAACTTTCAGTCCTATTGGCCAAATCCGATCATGTTCTGGCCATTAAGGTGGAGTTCGTGGAGAGGAAAGGTTGGAAAATGTGTTCTCATGTAATTGGTGCCTCAATTGACCCTAATCGTCGTCATTTGGCTGGAACGAAATCTTATATATTTTCAATAACTGAGGCCCCGTTTGGTTGATGCAGTATTCTAAAATTTTGAAATTTGGAAATTTTGAAATTTAGAAATTTTATTTTCCAAATTTTGAATATTAGCATATTTCTATATATTTTTAAATATGACAGTATGATTAATTTCCTTAGTATGCATGTAAATATTATTATATCTGATTTTATCGATATACAGATAATGATAGTTTGTTCATATTAAATGTCGCCTCCATATTTATAAACAATTAAATTAAAAAATAAAAATGTTGGCTTACAAAGTTTTCATTATTTGATAATAATTATGATTTGACATACGAATATAAGATCTAAGAGAGAGTTCTTCACACGGTAGTTTGTTATACTACGGCTTTTCGGCCACTAATCTTCCTTGGAATGTTGCTCTGCCTAAAGATATGGGTTTTAAAGTGGCCTTAGCCCTCGCCTTTTCAAAAAGCACTTTTGGAAATTGTTATTGAGTTAATATTAATGATTATATCAAATATTAAGTAATTTCTAGTGAATGTGTAGTTTAAATAATTAAAATTTCGCCATAACGCCCTTAATGACGAGAAATTATGCATTAAGAGACTTTGGATCACATTAAGGACATAAATTGTGAATAATTATACGAGCAAAATAGATTTTACCCTACATGGATTTTTTTTTATGTTTTTGTAATTAATTATGATAATATATCTTATTAATTTTTCTAAATTTACCCATGAGAGTTAAGAAAAATTAATTTGACAGTGATAGGATCAATATGGATCGAAAACAGCCTTAGGAGTTCAGAAGGGGGGTTGAATGAACTCCTATAGATTTTTATTTTTCTAAACCTTTAAAATGATTTTATAAGCGCCTCGATTAACTCAGATCTGAGGACCTCAGTCACAAATCTGATTTTTCGACTAACAAATAATGTGCGGAAAGAAGTCGATCAATCAGTGAACAGTATAAATATAAATGCGATGCAGTAAAGTAACAGTGCAAGGTTCAAAGTTTGTTTATGAAAGTTCGGATCTGAAGATCCTACGTCTCCCCTTCTTCCTTTCAGGAAGGTTCCACTAGAAGACTTTGATGAATACAGACACTGTAGACACCCGATCACTGAGCCTCGCTCCAAATGAACTCCTAGCAAACACCAATACACGCAGACACAACTTCTGAAATATAAACAACTTGATTTTACAGACTGCTTCACACAGCAAGTCTTTTACAGACTCAACACTAAATATTACAAGGAAATATGATATAGTGAGTACTGTAAATCTTCTGGTTCTTTTATCAACAAGAACTGTCTACAAATGTAAACCAGAAGATATCTCGAAGATTAAATCATATGAAGGATTGAACTTGAATGTTCTTCGAGATTTTAATATTGGGACTTGTAATAATTTTCGATAAAAGATTCCCATTAAGTATGTGAGAGTGTTATGATAACAGAGAAAGCGTCGATAATGGTTGAGAATGACCGAGAGTGATGGTCCCTGGAAATAGGATCACTAAGTAAATAGGAGTTCAGAAGGGGGGGGACTGCTGAAATACAAACAACTTGATTTTTTCAGACTGCTTCATACAGCAAGTCTTTTAGAGACTCAACACTGGCTATTACAAGGAAATACGATATAGTGAGTACTGTAAATCTTCTGGTTCTTTTATCAAAAAGAACTGTTTAGAAATGTAAATCAGAAGATATCTCGAAGAATAAATCTATGAATGCTTGAACTTGAGTGTTCTTCGAGATTTAAATACTGGGACTTGGAATATTTTTGTGATGAAAGTTTCCAGTGAGTATGCAAGAGCGTTATGATAGCACATGAGACGTTGTTAATGGTAGAGAATGACCGAGAGCTTCTTCATTTGAATTCTTCAGCTATTTATAATATTTGTCTTCAACGGTCAATAATTGTAGCCAGTAGAGATACGCACCTTTGCATATCTTCATCGTATCAAAGCATTTAATGCTCCATTAAAGCCATACAAAAGGTAAACTACGCTCGTCAGGGCTAAATTGACTTATATTCCAAAACGGGTAATCATCGTATCAATCACTCTGCATACTGTGCAACTTTACCCAAAATAGCTCTGATATAGTCTCCTTAATTCCAGGCTTTTATACGAGTAAATCATGACCATTGATTCTCCTCAAATAATCCTTTTATAACATCTGAAGTGGTTCGAATCTCACATTTGAAAGTTCACTCTGTTAAACGATTCTTTCCCTCTTTGTGTATTCTTGAATGTGTCAAATCTGAATACTGTACTGTTCTCGTAATCAAATCTGATAACATACAACTGTAAGCCACTGAGTCGAATCTGTCCAATCTAAGTCTGTTAAAGAAATCTGAAATACCATAAAGCTCTTTCGAATATACTCTGTCAAAGCTGAACAACAGTAGCAGCTTAATATCTGAAGTAGCATATACAGATCAAACTCCCTGTTACTCACATCTGAATTTTACCATCTTTAGTCGATAAACCAGAATCTGTTACTAAAGCCTCTGAATCAAGTCTGAAAATACTTTGCTTTAAAACAGATCTCTTACTGTAGCTTCTGAATAAAATCTGAATCCCCTCAAATCTGAAATACTGTCCCGATAACTGATAAAATCGATTACTCAAATAATCCGATATCTTGGAACTTAATTCTGAATTCCTCAACCCGATAACTGAATTCTTGACTCGATATCTGATCAATTTCCGAATAATCAACTCAGATGTCAACGCAACTTAACTCAGAACTCCCGAATCTAAATCTTCAATGACGTCACGGAATCTGAAATGTTCCCTTCTCTTGTCCTCTGTGAATATTAAGTTCAATTTTCAGTCTTATTTTGTTATCACCAAAAATTATAAATTTTATCTTAACAATTTCCCCATTTTTGGTGATGACAAAACTTAGCAGCCTTTGACTTAAAAGACACAAAGATAAATTGCTCTAAGTTTGTTATATATTTAATATGAGGCACAGAACAAAAGATTTGTACAAGGAACTGAAAAACCGAAAACTTGCAACTATCCAGATCCAGAGATCCAATACTCCAATCTCTCTGTCTAGAAACCACTGCTTCCTCTTTTTCGTGAAGGCTCACTTCTGCTACCACTAATACCACCATCTCCAGATCCAGGTTTGCTTCTATCTTCTGGAGGCTGACCTCGGCCATGGCTGCTACCCACTTCCCCCTTTTTGTCATCACGGCCCCTAGTGACAAAGGCTATGAGTTCAGCAAGATTAGCACTAATGGTAGCATATTGTTCCTGTGTTTCCACACGAATTCAAGTAAATCATTGCAAATAGCAGCCAGTTTATCGTCGAATTCCTTATTGATCTCTGACCTCCTTACGAATATCAGCCAAGTCCATCGAGAATATGGCACTTTGAGCTCGAATGCCTTGCTTAAACTCATGAACTTCAAAGGATAAGGCAGGACGCTTTTAAAGAGACCTCGAAGGTCTTGATCTTGTTGAGTACGAGCTTTGGCAGAGGCTTTCTCAAGTTCATCGATTCTTGATAAGAGATGGTTCTGGAGATTGCCAATGCTGCTTTGAGTCTGCATCTGCTTGATGGACAACTGGGAAATGGAAGCCTGTCGCTGAGCAAACTGTTCAGAGAGATCTGTAGCAGGAGCAGCGGTAGTAGGCAAGAGAATCTGTTCAACAGTTGTTTCAGTACCCAAAGAAAGGTCTTCTGTATTAAAGTGCATAGAATAATCAGCGGAAGGACTCCTTGAGACTGTAGGATCTGGACGTTGTCTTCTGCCACCTGTACACCTTGATTCGCAAAAACTAAATCTTCATCTACCTGTACAACGAGATCTGCAATATCCAAATCTATAAAGGCAAGACTGATAGAATCTACAATCTAAATATGATACGAGATATTATCTACAATCCTTCGCTGAATGCTGCGATCACCCAAAACTGGCCCAACTGGCACTAAAGCTGTACAAGGATTAAAACTACCAACTGGCCTAAAACAACCAAACATATAATACCGTAAAACTTCTGTACAAACCCTGTACCAACCCCAAGTCTTGACTGTAGGTGATGTTGAATTATGCAGATATTGAACTGGCTCATAGAAGAAGGTAAAAGGTGCCAGAGTGTCTAGTGAAATCCGTGGAGGCAACTGCTCCCAGAGTTGACAAACAGGAGCTGCACAACCGCTTACCCAATGATCGTACCCGTCTTCTACTAACCACGATCTTTCAATAGACCTCAAATTCTGAACCAAGCATGTTGAGAAAATTGTTTTATGATTCCTGGGTATATAAAATCCTCGATCAATATGGGCTCCTTCAAACAACATTGCAGAACACGGCCTTGTCCACTCTAGCTGGATTGCTTGCTTCTGCATCAACAAATCTTTCACAACAGTACTATGAGCAGTGGATAATAATTCTATGATTTGAAGCGCCATATCCCACCAAGGTTGGCCAAAACTGAAATTTGCTCGATGTGCCTCCAAAAATTTTCGCAGCAACAGCTTTGCAACTATATACAGACTCCTTTGAAGAGCAACTTGTACGGAATCTGTTTCACCCCACGTTAACACTTGCTCCTCATTGGCAGCAATACCATTAAGAGATTTTAGAACCGCTAAACGTCGAAGACTGAAAAAACTAAAGAATGCAGCAACTTCATCTATCACTATTTCTCTCAACTGAACCATAAATTCAATGTCGCCGCACAGCAATACCATTAAGAGATTTTAGAACCGCTAAACGTCGAAGACTGAAAAAACTAAAGAATGCAGCAACTTCATCTATCACTATTTCTCTCAACTGAACCATAAATTCAATGTCGCCGCAAATTAAGTGAAACATCTCACAGGCCGGATGCCCTTGAATTGTGTCGGGCTCGACAAGGGTGCCTTCCCCTTATCAGCTATAGCAATCTTAGGGAGATTTGCCTTGAACCAATCCCCGTCCGTGACTCCTGTAATTGAGATGATTGCTAAATTTTATTTTTGTGGGCTCGGCAGCAAAGACTGACGGAAGCATCATATCCCCAGGGATCCGCTTCAATAAGTCATCTATAGGCAGTGACTCTTCATCCAAAGGAAGCTGTCCCACATCTGCCACTGGTTCTGGATCAATCTCCTTTCCCGTTGCAGACTCTACAAGCTGAAAATCAGTACCCCTATACTTCACAGAATCTTTCTCCATATCTGTCAAATCTGTTCCCATTGCTACGCCCTCGACAAAATCTGGTTCCACCACATCTGTTTCCATTTGTGCGGTTTCAGCAATCACCTGCTCAATAATAGTTTCGACGTCATCAACAGATGTCGTCCCCTTCTGTTTCACTAAAACTGTCTCCACAGCTGACTCCTTCTCAACAATTTCATCATCAGAACCTGTTGACAACCTCAGCTTTCTCTTCAGTGCTTTGTGCTTTTTAGCATGAGGACGCTCAGCTGGCACACCTGAGATAGGTTCAACAGCCTGGATAAGTACGGCTTCTTGTGCAACAACCACAGGCGTCAGATCCTTCTCCATGGTAGCAGCTTTCCCAGTTGTTGTCATCTTCTTATTAACAGCTGGAGCAGCTGTCTCCACTTGTACTCAGCTGTGTCCTTGACAGCAGTTGAAACAGATCTCTTCTTGGACACAGATTTCTTCTTTACAACCGCTACCTTAGCCACTTCGGGCTCATCAGTTTCACCACGAGCATCAATGGTTTTGTTCGTGGCAGAGAGTATTGTCAACGGAGGGAAAGTCTTCGCCTCTCCCAAGGTGACCGCGGGGTCGCCTTTCAACAGAACACAAATTTGAGCCACAAACCCTTTGGCTCTTTTGGTGGTTTTATCAACCATTTCCTTCAAGATTTCAAAAAGAATTTTTCTCCAACTGACCTTGACGCCAAAATGAATAGCCGTCATCATCAGAAACCTTTCGTGGGTGACGGCGTCGAAAGAACCAGCTTTCACAGTAATGGACTTGGCCAAAATATCGTTCAACAATATGAACTCATACTTCATCAACCTCTTTTTGCATGAGAACTGAACAGGCACACTCGACTTAGAGAAAAGAGTTCTTGCCTGCAACACCAAATTATTCGGCACTTCCGACAAATCAGTTAGACCCTATGTAGGTAGATTGAATACGCCTGCAAACCTGTCCTCAGGAATGGCTACATACTTGCCGAAAACAACACAGGTAATATCACCATATTGCACAATAGATATATCAAAAAACTGCACCAGTTCCTGCTCATAAAGTATTGACGGACATCCCATAAAGCCACGTAGCCCAGTAGATTCAAGGGCTTTGAACATATACACCATTTCATCATTATCTGAGATACCCAAAACAGAGTCGAAGTTCACTTGAAGAGCGTTGGTGATGAAAGCTGAGTCCATTTCAGATAGTAGAACGAATCGAGAGAACGCCTGAAAGATAGAAAATCTGCAAACAGGAAATACTAGAGAGCAAGAATGCACGAAAGCTTGAAGGTAATTTTGCGCAAGGTAAGGAATAATGAAAAGTGAAAAGGCGTAATGTAAATGAGGAATGTGAAACGATGAGAGAATGGGATGTGACGTTTCGTATGATGACAACACGTGTCAGTCAACCGTTGGAGCGATTATAATTTGAAAGGATTTTGACAATATTGTGAAATGATTTTGAAAAGATTTTAAAATGATTTGAAATTTTAATCGCGAGGGGGTGAAAAAGTAAAAGAGTTAACTAGCGCCAAATGCTTAACACGTCACAACCTTAGGATCTGTTTTGATGTGTCAGCAGGGGTGTTACCAGATCTGGTTACATATAAGCATCGACTGTGTATATATGAAATCTGAGTGTATCCATATCTCACATATTCAGCCGACTCACCACTTATTAATTCAGATCTCTCGTTCCCCCTAAGACTGAGGCTCCCAAGTCTGAAATTTTACCAGATCTGAAATTTCACAACGTTCCCCCTGAACAGTAGACTGAGATCTGATAAAACACGAAATCTGTTCAACCTGCAATTTGTTAGCGCAAAGACTAATCAAGGCAGTTCTAAGAGACCAATAATGTTTCTGAAATAAGAAAACTTAGCGTCTGGAGAGGCTTTGTGAAAATGTCTGCTACTTACTGGTTAGTAGACACATACTCCAACCTGACGTCCTTCTTGAGCACATGATCTCTTATGAAATTATGTCTGATGTCGATAAGCTTTGTTCTAGAGTGCAGCACTGGATTTTTGAGTAATCGCGATGGCACTGGTGTTGTCATAGAAAATAGGCGCTTCAGAAGCATCAATGCTGTAATCCTTCAGCTGGTGTTGAATACATAAGATCTGAGCACAGCAGCTTCCAGCCGCTAAGTACTCTGCTTCAGCTGTAGACGTTGCAATAGAGGTATGCTCTTACTAAACCAGGAAACAATCTCCCTAGAATTGAAAAGTACCGCTTGTGCTTCTACGATAAACTCTACATCTTGCATATTCTGCATCACTGTAACCAATTAGTTAAAATATAGAGTCTTTGGGATACCAAAAACCCACATTGGAAGTTCCTTTAAGATATTTTAAGATCCGGTTTACAGCAATGTAATGAGATTGCTTTGGCTCCGCTTGGAATCTAGCACACATACAGACAGCAAACATGATGTCTGGTCTGCTAGCAGTTAAGTAAAGCAAAGAACCTATAATACCACGATATAGAGATACATCAATGGCAGATCCAGCTTCGTCTTTGTCTAGCTTGATTGAGGAGCTCATTGGGGTCGCTGCTGCTGAACAGTTGTCCATGCCAAATTTCTTCAACAATTCTTTCGTGTATTTTGATTGATTAATGAAGATTCCATTGTCAATCTGTCTCACTTGAAGTCCTAGAAAGAACGTCAGCTCTCCCATCATGCTCATATCAAATTTGTCCTACATCAACTTAGAAAATTTCTGGCACAATTTGGGGTTAGTTGACCCAAATAAAATATCATCAACATAGATTTGAACTAACAGGACATGATCAGATTTCACAAATTTAAATAGAGTCTTATCAACTGTGCCTATAGTGAAACATGCTCAATAATAAATTTAGATAGTGTATCATACCAAGCTCTGGGTGCTTGCTTCAACCCATATAGAGCTTTATCCAAATTATAAACATAATATGGATATGTATGTGTTAAGATAAAATTTATTAGTTTTGGTGATAACAAAATAATACAAGTGCTAAATTCAGAAGTAACACTTGGACAGTCAGCCGTTGAAGATGATCAACTACATGTTTGGAGCAAAGTTTACTTCAGATGTTGAATTGACCAGTCAGATATTGGGTTTGAATATTTCAGTTGTTAGATATCAGATTTTGGTATTCGGGAATATTTCAGCAGTTGAGTTAAAGAACTCAGTTGATGGATTACTATTTCAGAGGTTGAAGATATACGGTTATCAGTTTCTGGTATCGGGTTTTTATGTCAGTCGTGAGAGCAATTCAGATGTTGGGTTACGCAGTCAGACTTTGATATTAATCAGTAATTGGAGATTCACTTCAGTAGTCAACATATTTCAGCAGTTGGGTATTCGCGCTAGTAGCGAGTGTATTTCAGCAGTTGGATATTTATTTCAGTAGTAAGTATTTTCTGTAGTTGGCTACAGTGCTTTTGATTCAGTCGTGATTGATTTGGAACATTCAGTCGTTTCAACCAGTCGTTATATCACAATTTGCAGAAAGAAGGATATTTCAGACGTTGGATATCTACTCAGCAGTTGGTATAATCAGTCGTTGGGTGTCATGATCAGCAGATTGAATTCTATTCAGATGTTTGCATGTTTCTTAACGAACACAAAACTACGTCGTTTGGATTAGTTGATAAGACAACGTTTGGTTTAGCGCTAGAATTCAAAAGTTGTTTTATACATGCATTCAGTCATTGGTACGATCAGTAGTTGGAACTCAGTTGTTGCAAAGATTTAGTTGGCAGCGATGAACTATTCATATTCTTCAAGAAAGGAAAAGCTGTATTAACTATAAAATATTTCAGGCACAAGCGATAAATCGATTCAAACGCGATTACATATTCAAAATGGAAAGAATCAATGGTGAAGATTGAATAGTACTATTGCCTGGAATTAAGGAGACAACGTTGGTACTATTTTGAGTAAATAGTACATAATTTACAGAGGACATTATACGGTGATTGCACAGAAATGGAAACACGACAATTTGGCTTTGACGATGTGCAATTTACCATTTGGTGGAGCAGAATATACAGTCATACGATTAACATATTTTCAAAAGGGTATTTTGTTTCCTTTACAAAATTAAATGACCGTTGGAGGACGAAGAGTATATATAGAGCTGAAACTTGAACTGAAAAAGCTCTCTGTCATTCTCGCCATTCGTCGTTCTCATTATCTCTGAGCGTATCACACATTGAAGCTATTTTTCTCAAAAGTTCACAAACTCGAAGAACACAAGTATTGATTTTCACAGAAAATATCTTCGAGTTCATCTTCTGGTTCACCGTGGAATCAAGTTTCTTAGCTTAGAAACCAGAAGATTTGCAGCACTCACAATCATTGTATTTCACTTTCATATTTTATTGAGTCTGTAACAAGCGTGCTACACAAAAGCCGTTTGAAATTTACCAAGTGTTGAAAACAGCAGCTGCGACTGCTTTGTGATTGGTATTGCTAGGAGTTCACCTTGAGCGAGGCTCGGTGATTAGGTGTTTGCAGAAGGCCTGTAACCATCAAATCTTCTAATGATACCTTCCTGAAAAGGAAGAAGGGGAGACGTAGGATATTGATATCCGAACTTCCATAAATAAACTCTCGACCCTTAGACTTGTACATTATTGCATTTACTTACTGCTTTAATCTGTTCACAAATTAATCGGCTTATTTCCGCACATTTTGTTAGCCGAGAAATTTGATTTAAACTGAGATCCTTAAATCTGGTAACTTGGATTTAAGTTAAGCGAGTGCTTGTAAAACTGTTTTAAAAGGTTTCGAAAATTTGAAATACCAAGAGTTCATTC